>JAUOBX010467419.1:0-10314 GCA_032360705.1 Eupentacta quinquesemita
CAAGCTCCCCCCTGGCTACGCCACTGCTCTGGAAAGCCGGACTGCCGACATTCTGAGGCAGTAACCCTCACCCTGTTACCCAGGGATGAAATCTAACGGATCATTTTATTTTGAGAGACCTGGAGTTTGCCTTGTGAACATTTTGAGAGACCATGAAACCATGAACAGCGAGCATAGTCGAAGTGTGGGTGAAATGGGGCTTGACACAAAAGCTCACGAAGGTCGGTATTTAGAATTTCACTATACCGATATAAACATTTGAGTTTATTGCTAGTTTTCTTGAGAATGGAATTAACAATAGATTCTCCAGTTAAACGGTTATCAAGTTCAAGTCCACGATATTTGCCTTTGGAGGTTGCGGCAATCGGATGTCCTCTATACCTCTATACATGACACAATAATTGTATTTAATTTATGTAGAGAGAGCTTATTATCAGAGAACCACTCATTGCCGTTGAGAAGTTCAGTGGATAGGGTGTTAGAAATGAACTGAGGATCTTTAGCAGACACTATGATACAACTATCGTCAGCATATAAAACCAACTTATGTTTAAAAGCACATTTCATGTCATTAATGTAGCAGAGAAACGGGAGAGGTCCCCAAATGCTACCTTGGGGGACTCCACAAGTGACCAAGTCTGCACACTAAAAAATGTGTTTAGAGTTCAAACACTTTTCTAAACACATGTTTGAACCATATTTCTGAACACGTAACACTATGTGTTCAATTGCTAAATACCTCCCACCATAAGTCTAAACACATTGTTGCTAAACACATTTTTTAACCAGATTTCTAAACACCTTTTTTACAGTGTGGGATCAGACAGGATGCCATATGTTCTCTAACTATGTACTCTATATTTTCTATTGCGAGGATACGAGGAAAATCATTCCACATAAATTACCCCCATAGCCTCAAGTTTCTTGTACAGTATAGTATGATCAACCGTGTCAAAAGCTTTCTGCGAATCCATCAAAAGCATGCCAACATAATGGCCATGAGATATTTCGGTTCTAATATAATCACTAGTATACATGAGACAGCTACCAGTGGAGAACGAACCACGGAAACCAGACTGAAGCTCACTAAATAAGTTTATTATCCGACAAGTGCTTTTCAAGTTCGAAATCTAATAATATAGCATTATGCAGAACACTGCGCAAATATAACACGCACATACAGTGGCGTATGTTGTTTTGTTGCTTGCATCACCCGTGAAGCGCTTTGAGCAACCCAGGGTTGGATTCTGCGCTCTAGAAATCTCATTATTATTAATATCATCATTATAATCGGGAGATTCACGGTCATGGGAGGTGCTTTAAGTTTGGTGCCCGAGGGAAGTGCGCCCTCAGCCCCTCACGAATAGCCTCACCCTTCCTATTGGCAATTAGATGCGATTAATGGGTTTTTCATGACAGCTGCAAAACCTCTACTGAACAGTAAAATGGGTGTTAGCTTATTTGGGTTAATGTAATGTCTTCGTAACTTGGGTGATGGGATGGGTTCTTACCTCCAAAACCCCTCCTTTGCGTACGTCACTGTGCACATATACTACATAATTATATAGACCTGTACAGGACCTAACATAACATGCGTTCTATTTACTTCCTGCTATGTATCTTCAAACTATTCATACTATATAGTTAAAACGTATTTTAGAATCTCATTTGTTTCACAAGCAGTGATTTATTCATTTTGTCCTTGTTTTCTGTTTGCTTCTCCTCAAGCGCTTTGTAACCTTTTTTCTTAGGAAAAAGGCGCTATATAAATGTTTATACTTACTTACTTACTTACTTACTTACTCAGTTTGCAACCCGTAACATGTAACCACGTCTTGGATGTTATTTCAGATTATTGTTTTTGGACAATTTTCTGTATTTGTTCCGTATGTTTGCTCATTTTTTTCCAGAAGTGATCCAGGAACATTGCCAATGCCAACATGGACTTACGCTGTTGATGCAGAAAAATGTAATATGTATGCTGCATTAGTGTCAGTTAGGTGGGCTTGGGTTGGGGGCAAAAGAACTCCACCCCACCCGAGAGGATAAACGTTATACTTTGATATGCGGCTTCCCCATGATAAGTACATTATCATATATATTTGTGTCGGGTCACATTTCACATACGTATGATTCCTCAACTGCATTAGCATGTGTTGGCCTCTACAATCAGCTAAGTAGGAAGATGTACCCGCCGGGTACGTCATTTGATGGGGCACCCACAACACAATCATTCTGGACTTATCGTGATAATAAATTTCAGACTTCGACCTCAGATTACCGCTGACCTGACCCCAAAACAATAGAGAGATCAGGTACTCATCATGGGCAAGCGTGGTCAAGTTATTATGCAGCTCGTGGTACAAGATTCCATTGCTACAAGAATGGCAGCCATTTTGCGAATCAGGTCATTGCCAGAAACCTGATGTTATAACCATGATCACATAGGTGTTTCCGCACCGCCAAGACACGGGTATAGGCACATACATCCGGGTTCTACGGTCTGTTATTCTCGAATAATGAGTCGAAATCGTTCAGAATGGCAACTATTAGATATTGCAAATTTGGTTCATTTCCACAACTGGGATCTGCTCTGACATTTCAGTATGTCCTTTTGGTTACTACACAGAGTTACATTGAGCGGAAAAACTTTGATTGCAATCAGTGTAGGGCCTCTTTGTTTACACTAACATCCAGCTTCAAACAGGAGGCTGCAGAACTTCAAGGAAAATAATGTGGTTTATCTTAGGTCAGTGGGTCAGTACAGTCCACAGAGTGCTGCTCATGCAATGAAAATCCGTGAGCTATGGTTGTTTCAGGAACATCTCAGGGAAGACTGTGGACTATTCTTTGTGTGGAGACCCAGAGATTTGTGTGTGTACAGTGGTCAGTATGAACTTCGCTGGGTTCGCATAATCAGCAGCACAGGCCTCCTGTGGGGTGAATATCTTATTTGTGGACTTACTCGAGTAGCAGTACTGATAGATAGATTCAGTCATGAGTTGGCCCATGGGCGGCGAACCCTGGTGGAGAGGAGTGGGCGAGAGGAGCGGGGTCGAGGGTGGGGGAGGGTGGTGGGTAAATGCCTCATGTGTTCACCCTCAATCATGTCACCTTGTTAGGAACAAATATGTCAATATGTAATAGGTACATGTTTCCATCACTTTTTGCTAATTTAACAACGAAGTTGCATGATTCCTTGCCGAATTCATTGAGAACAGAAATGACAAGGCTCCCAAGACATTCATTTTAATATGAAGATAAACACGAATCGGAACAGTTCCACTCCCGATACATAGCTAACATCATAAATCTGGTACGATATCATATCATGATGCCATTTGAGGTGGGTCCAAAGGACAGCAGGGAATAATATGTTGGAAGAGCTGCCCCCAACAACGATGGGCGGCCATCGCCGTAAAATTAGAACAAACAAAAACAAGATAGAAGACAAATACGAATCCCAAAACAAAAACTTTCCCCCTCAAAAAAAAAACACAACAAAAAACAAGAAGAACACAATGAAAAATACAAAGATTGAGGTGAAAACATGACAATATTCACGTAAACGTAAATGAGAAACATCTCGTTGGAAAAAAATCTAACACAGTGATCAGAAAGATACGTCGCAAATTGATCTGCAGATTATACTCGCATAACTTCTTCTGATCGCTGGCTGACAGCCACTATACTCAGATCTTCGTTGTACTCATTAAGTGGAGTCTCCTGTCAGTACCAAGTTGGCTTCAAAGTTGTACACAATTTATTGGTTGTTCCAGTACTTGTTTATTCTTCTCTCAAACACGTCTAAATTGGTGGAGCTTATTATTTTCTCAGGTAAACTTTTCCAAGTGGTGATGCTGTAAAGAAGATGTGCCGGATGTTCTCGTTAGCTTGTTGTTAGATTCACGAAGCGTTTGTCGAAGGCCTATAAGAGTGACCACCTTTATGAGAATATTACTGATATCAATACTGATGTATCAATAAATTGCTCCAAGTTTGAATTGGCATCGGGAGGAAATTAATAATTCCTATCATTCTACATCCACTGATTCGAAAAAAATGGAAGTGAAATTCGGAGGACAAATTTCCGCACTCATGCTGAAAAATACTGAGTCACGAGTCCTGTTAGGTGAGTCCTAGGTATGATATATATATGAATAACTACGAGGCTCACTGACAATTTTGCTAGGGGACGTATTTCAGGGAAGGCGAAACACAATTGACTTATCATATATCCTGGAATCGAAATAGGAGGCAGAATTGGCAAATTAAAGGCAATGGAGAACTGATTATGTTACAGTGCTACAAGCTTGTTGAATTTCTTTCCTACCAGTCTTGAATGATCTTGACATCATGCCAAAAACGTTAGAGTTATCACTCATATATGTAACCCACATACTTAGTTGGGACTAGGTACATGCTTGAGTCCTCCAAGAGTCCAGGTATCTCGCAGGCAACCTTTTCGATATTTGTCCTCTCCTGACCCCGAATGACCTTGACCTGACAGCAGAAAATAATAAAGCTCTCCCTCTTCATATCTGTAACCTGCATACTCAAATTGAACTTGATACATGCTTGCATTCTTCGGCTCTCCTGATCATAAATGACTCTGACCTAATAATAGAGAACAATGGGGTTCGTCCACCCTATATACTCAATACATGTCCACTTGATACATGTTTGCGTCCTCCAGAAATCACGCAGACAGGCATTGTAAGTTCTCATATCTCCTGACCTTGAACATCCTTGACCTGACAGCGAAAACGATATGGTTCTTCCTCTACATTCATGTAACATAATTTGAAATGGTTACATGTTTGCGTTCCACATATATCGTGTAGACAAGCATGTTTGGTTTCGCCCCCTCCTGACCTTGAACGACCTCGGCCTGACAAGACAAATGCTACTCATTGACAGACAAGTTAGATACATTTTCATTCCCCCAAGTTTGAACATGGTTGCTCCATTGTGTAAGTAATGTAAACATTCAGAGAGGGTTTTGATTACAAGTGATCTTCAAATAATTGCCTTCATTGAGCCACAGTATACTGTTGGTAATTCGAATGGATCGTCCTCTTCCTCTCCTGTTGTAGTGCCAATACAATCATGTAGAACAGGTAGGATGTGTTATGGCTGACTAGGCTTGTTCATTTGTCAAAAGTTTAGTTGCATGCAATAGCACATATTTTGCATAAATATACACCCAACGAAATAATCATGAGGACTCTGGGGCGTTCATGAATTTGTAAGAAAATAATTTTGAATATATATGAGTATGTATGCAGGGTGTCAGGTAAATGGGGGCAAGATGGAACGAGAAGAACGAATAGCGGCATGGATATGTCTCATGTAAATATCAAGATAGGTCTACTCGTGTTACAGCATCAGTCTGTGATCAATTTCACATAGGCTCAAGACCTAGCCTCCAGGGTCACATATTGGAGATGTCAAATAGAGTCAATAGGTCAGTGAGGTCGAAGGAGTCCACTAGCTTAAGTTTACACAAACGAACACAAATTTATATTGACCCAAATTGCTTTGTTGACAAGATGCCCATGTCTATTATGATCTTCTGTTCAATGTTCAGTGTTCGTGCTGCGTTGCCCTTTCATAAGTAGATTGATTGGGATAACCTGTATCAGTAGCATTGTAGGAGGGGGTATCTTTGACTATATGGTTTGCCACAATAACATGAATTTTGTTGTCAGGTCAAATAGGGTCAAAGTGGATCACCAGATACAGTTTACACCGATGGTAAAAACTTTTCATCAGGCCTTTTTTCAAAGAATGTTTCGTAGACAGATATATAGTGATAGTCCTATAATGTGACCTTAAATGACATTGACCTGGCACGGAAAACAGTTTGGTTCATCATCACCACATAAGCAACCACATATGAACTTCATACATGCTTTTGGTCTCACGATATCGTGTTCACAATCTTTCTAGTATTTCTGCTCCTGAACATGAATGACCTTGAACATACGCCTGAAACTATTGGAAAAATCCGCACTACATGTGCAACGCACTTACCCAATTTGTACCTGATACGTGCTTTTATGAGTGAATGGCCTAATAATGTGGAATAGTCCCTGTATGAGAAATTGGTCCAGGGTATTTCCTGATGCTGATCAATTGTCAGATTGTAGCGAGTCGACCTCCACTGCTATGTTTGAAGACACTACAACACTCAGCTATGTTGTTGTATACTAGTTCTATTGTTCATATTTTGGGGGCAGGGTCATATATGCTATCTAGTTATCCCTGTGTGTCGTTAGTCGCCATAACACACACAACAAGTATCCACGATACATTGCTGCTGTCGTTAATATTCTCACTTTCTCTCCACTTTTTTCGACAGTACACGCATGATACTACCTTCAATAATTTCGTAGGACCGCCGGGCAGTGGACCAATCACCTGTGTACTGATACAGGCAAATGGTTTCTGGAGTGATGAATCTTGTCAAAACGCTGCAAGGGGGATATGTAAGCGATCAGGTAAAACAAATTATCTTATGAGCCTATTTCAAATTACTCTAGCCCAATAGATGGATTATAGGCATATGATTGTACACCGTACAAATATCCCCCTGCCAGATGAAAAGTAAACGATATGAATTCGTCGAAAGAAGCATACTGCCGTATTTGCGATTTGAATAGATCATAACATATGTACAACTTGGTTTGTTTCAGTATTTTGAGATGTAAATTACCTTTGCCGAGCTTTGTTTACCCTTCCATAACGGGTTGATAACATGATATAGTTGAGGAGGTATCATAGTGTGATTGGTGCAACCAATCACCTCTCCGTCTGTCTAAATTCTGAACCAGAACGATCCGATCTCAACGAAATTTGCTCCAAATGTTGAAATCAGGTAAATAGTCCGTCGAATGGGTCCATTGGCCGTTAGTGTTTTCAATAATAAGGGCAGTCAGCTAGACGGGTACACGTCTTCAGTCCGACATGTCTTCAGTCCGAGAATGGACAAAAATCCACGTCTTCAGTGCGACACGTCTTCAGTCCGAAAATGAAATACACGTATTCAGTCCGGAAATAGAATACGCGTCTTCAATCCGAAAATTGAATATGCAAATACTCCTAGTTCTGAATTCAAGAAAGTAGAGTATATACAGACAATCTCAGCATTTTGCTCTGCTTAAATCAGGTTCCACAACAGATGAATCAGGTTTCTCGGTTGAGAAACCAGATTCATCCAACAGAGCAGTAAACTTCATCGACTTCTCAAGTTGAAAACCAATTTAGTCGGACGATCAGCGTTCTAATGCTCACTATTTGTTCATTTTTTTCATCAAGCGGATATATCAAAATCAGGATTATCAGTTGATGAACCCAGTTTTTCAAATGTCATGGCTCATCGATTGATAACCTGGGGCCTGTTTCACTAAGCACTAAGTCGCGTCTTAGTGATCCTAGGACGCATCTTAGTGTACATGACTTAGTGCCGGTTTCACGAAGGTCGCTAAGTCTCATATAGGACTTAGTCGATTGTTTGCTAAGTACTGTAACAGGACTTAGTCTACGTCTCGTTCAGACGAAACTTAGACAGGTCTTAGTGCTGTCATGTGACCGATATGGCGGTAGTTTTGAATAATCACTATTTTGGTATGTGGTTATATGATTGTAGTTCATTGCATGCATCCACTTTCACAAGTTCTACCATGGCTGGCCTACAAATTATACTCGGAGAAAGAGTTGATGCCGGCTTTAGGAGAGAGCGGATCTTCAGAGATCGTAGGAATCCTCTCGATAATTACGACGATGATGATATGTATGAGCGGTACCGGTTCACGAGGAGAGGTGTCATGCATCTGATCGACTTGCTGGCAGAATGATTGAACCCTATACTACACGACGAAGCCATGCAATCGACGGTCGCCTGCAGATCATTTTATTACATTGCAGTTCTATGCCACAGGAACTGTACACGCTGGACACGGGGACCATCACGGGGTGAGTCGGGCCAGCGCTTGTTCCGCGAGTCACGACTCATCTCAGTCATCTAATCCGAATGAAGGATGACGTGATAAAGTTCCCGAACACCCAAGCCGAAATAGCGGCTGAACAACAGGGGTTTCACCAACTTGTTGCAGGCTTTCCCCGTGTCGTGAACGCCGTCGATTGTATACTCACATACTGCTCAAAGGGTCCCAGCTAGGGAATGATGGATATGTGTGAGTGAGCCGGAAACGGGAGGAAACTACCCATGGGAACGTTTTAAAACATCAAAAAAACATTTTATAGAAACAATAAAAACGTTTTTAAAACGGTAAATGTTGATCGGGTCACCTAATTGTTGCCGAAAACATTTCCGCAACGTTTTCTAGAACATTCCCACAACTTTTCCTAGAACTTATCCACAACGCTTCCTTGAACCTTTCTAGCACAATAGAGAATGTTATTGCCATTGAAGTGTTGAACAAGAGTTTGGATCCGGCAACAAGCAAGGCATTTTGATTGGGGACAGCGGTTACTCACTGAAACCTTGGCTGATGACGCCGATCCCCGAGCCACAAACACCAGCCGAAATCACCTACAACAGGTTTGTTCACAGACAAATATTTTTGTGTGGATGGCGATGCGAATTTGAGGGTCATTATTCTCTCATTATTATATCACTATTTATAACAATTATAAACAATTTCATTCAGTTGAAAAACATTGGTGGGAGCATGGTCATGCTACACCCCCTAGTATGGACATATTGACTACAAAAACAGCAAACCCACCTTCCCCTCGGATGAAGACCGCGCCCGTTCCCCAAGTGCAGGTTAGCTCACGACTTCTACACCGGCCAATGCAGCCTACAAGGCGATACGTAACGTTACCTCGTCCGGTCCCCATTTAGCTCCTGGGTTGGAGGAACGCGCGGTGGAGGTAGATTACTTTACTCAACAGTGCACCGAATAAGCTCATCTGACCTGGCAGAGAATCGAGCTCACAATCCTTGGATCACCAGTCCAGTGCCCTACCGACTGGGCTCATCCGTCCACCACTCCAGTAACTTTGATCGTTTAAAAAACTGTGTCAACATAAACAAGTAGATCTTTTTTTGTGACAGTATGCTATCTATGCACTTACTTCACACCTTATGATGATCTTTGTGTCACATGCACCTAGATGTCCCTAATTCAAGGATTTGTGACTCAGGCTCGTAGCCTTGAATCGGACTAGACCCGGAGGACTTGGGACTACTTATGAGTACATTCGGTGGTTATAACTGAAACTAGTACAGATTGAATTGGAATTGGAACTCAGATACTTGGAACTTGGATACCAATGATTCACACTTAGACCGAGATACTACAGCCCTGTCAGTGGGTGACCTACAGGTTATGCTAGCTTACGACCATATTGCATACAAAAACAAAATGCAATTTTCACAAATAGTATATTCTCGCGATAAATAGTATAATTTCACAAATGGATATAATTTCCTGCTCCCTCCTATAGAGGGGCAAAATAAATAAGATTTTGTGAAATTACCATAAGCAAGAGTGAGGTAATACCAGTCAGGAAAGGAGTTGGACAACTGCTATATATACCCATAGTAATTGATTATTATCATTACAAATAATAATTGAGGATATTTTAGGATTTTAACTATTTATGACTCAAACAGCACACTATATGATATACATTTCTCTATATACGATCCCTCATGTATATATAACACAACTATCATACCGGTGGGCGCCATAGAACCTTCCCCTGATGCCCCCTTCTCTTTTCTCTTATCGAGGCAGAGGTGTACTAACCGACCCCCGCTCCCTCATATTTACCAAGCCCACTGCATTTACTTCACAGAGCTCATCCAAGAAGAGTGTTCATTGAGCAGGTGAATGGGCAACTAAAGGTCAGTTCCTTGCCTGATGGTTGGCCTACACATCAGACCGAAGCAGGCGTATCGCACAATTGTTGCCTGCGCCGTTCTATTCAACCTGGCCATTGATATTCGGAAACCAGAGCACGAGATGCGTCCGGATCTGCTGCAAGGTGTGACACACCGCTGGACGTGTACCAAGGAGAACCACGGGCTGCAGGACAAGCCACTAGCTAGGCACAGATTACTCAGCAATTCGTAAACTGACTATACCGCATATAATCACTCTTCTAATGCAAACACGTTAACCAAAGGTTTGTTAAAATCTGTCAACAATTATTGCAGTCAAGTAATGACTTAGCCTAATGGGCTTCCTAGTTTCTTGAGTCTCTCCTGCACTACTCGAAAGCAGTGTGTCATATATTATACGTTACAGAAAATAAACAGTCTATCCAAATTCATCTATC
>JAUOBX010467530.1:0-12014 GCA_032360705.1 Eupentacta quinquesemita
TTCCGCTTCTTTTCAATCAAATCGATTGTTTCGGGTGTAATGTGCGGTTTCGACTTGTTTCGTCTGGTGGGACCACATAATTTGAGTGCGGCATCATGGATAGCAGAGGTGATATCCTCCAAATCATTTGAAGTGGCGATGCAGTTTTGCGTTCTACATATATCGTATAGACAAACATTTCGAGTTCTGCCCTCTCCTGACCTTGAACGACCTTGACCGGACATCAAGAGCAATAGGGTCCTTCCTCTCTATATCTGTAACCCATGTACCCAACTTGAACTTGTTACATAATTTTACATGTTTACACATTCTACATAAATCGTGTAAACCAAAAATGTATCCACACACAGACAGTTGCATGGCTGCATAGATTCATTCTATCTACGGCAAGAAAAAAACAGGTTAGGGTCATTCATCATAACATGAGAACATAATAATTCTTCATTTCAGATGACCTCTCCGATAGGAACTCGTGTTCCTTTAGAGGCCGGGTTTTCATGCACAACCAGACATTCCAACCAAATTCATCCACAACATACACGTGTCGTAACGGGACTATGGCATGTGTTACTAAGCCGTGTTTTCCCATCGATTATTGTCCATCTGAAATGATAGTTGATGGCTTGGAGTACTGTTGTCCACAGTGTTCGCTCCGTAAGTATAAATATGTTTAAAGTGAATATCTGGGAGTACTAATCACTTTAAATCAGTGTTGACGACTAGGATACAAGGGATATATACCCTCACGCACTCCATGCTTACGAATTGTTGCTTGTAACCTCTATGATATCAGGTACTCGTGAATACTCTCCGATGAACTCCAATGATGGGGCCTAAACATAAAGCATAACAGTTACAGTCAGTTATATTGTTATTGATCAAGATTTTTGCATTTACTAAGATTCGTTGATCCTCCGCTCACAGTGAATGAAAGTATGTGATTCACATACTTTCATATCACGAAGTTACCATCACGTATGTTTCATGGTCCGTTGCAACGGAATAGTTGATATTATGGCATATGTAGCTTATTCACACGATGATTCGATTTGCTTGGATGTATGAAGCTTGTACGAATGAGCAATTAACCCCACACATGACTCCCCAGGAGTTATCAGTTTTACAATGATGTATTCATTCAGGTCAATAGTTAGGATAGTTCTAAGGCCATCCGAGATTTACATGAGTCGTAACAGTTTTGTTGCTGTTTAAGTGCTAGAGGTCAATTTGTGGGAGGTGATATATATTCTGGGCAAATTGGCTTGGACACACTTTACATCGTATATCACTGATGGAGAAACCCAGTCCTATGTGTTCAATGTTCCATACCATCCGTAAATTACAAAGTTTCGAGTTTACGTCATACATGGTCCGTCCGAAGTCGACGGATGTCGATTTTGAGAGGAGCATTTGTTACAAATTGGGGGTCTTACTAATCAGCCAATGCACCGATTACAGGCCAAGGAAAATTAATCACTATAAGTCCTGGTTGTTCTCTGATTAACAGAATTCTCCGAATATCTGAAGAGCTGCTCGTTCGATAACCGATTCCTTCTAGACGGAGAGAAGTTCCAGCTACCTAACCGCGTTGAATGTACATGTAGTAACCGTATCGTGCGTTGTGGCTTTCGTCCGTACGGTAAGTACACATATTTTCATACCAGATAATCCGATAGTTCATAAATCGTGTGCGACCTTCCATGCCGCTTGTTTCTTCGCGCAGGGTGTTGGCCTATAAGTGATCTGAAACTGGAAGATGAAGGTGCGGTCGGAAGTTATTCGCAATGTTCAATTACACGAAAAAAACACAAGGAGTCTGTAGTCTATACGAAATTTTTAAATGAGAAGTTACCTACTCTATTAATAATGCGAGCAGCTGTATGTTGGACACTTTCTAACTGGATTGACGTCGCGCCTCCTAGGAGGGATATTGGCATGATCAAGGCAACATACATAATTTGATAGTCAATTTCGCACATTTCATATCGCGTGGTCCTCTCAACTTCAGATCACGACTACATGTCATGACGTAACCTCTTTGAAGTATGATTCCAGTTTTGGTACAATGGTATTGGGATCATTTTGATTAGAGAATACATGAAGTTGGCTGTTGTTTGCATAAGGCATGTGGTTGATTTGATAGGAGCTAATCAGTTTTCCAAGTGGATTTAGGAAGTGTATAAATGGAAAAGTTCAGTGACAAGATTAGTTCCTCGTGGAACACCATACTTCAAATCCCAGGCGTGGTGAGCTATATTAGGCCATGATATTTCCTATTGATGTCTCCCTATCTATGATATTTCTTAGCACACTCGTAAAATTATGATAGGCGTGTCCGTGGAACAATCTACTAGTTTTGTGCGGTTGCACTCGCCGTTTGTTGGCTGCTGAAAATTGTGCAATTTTTCAATAGGGAAATTCATTGAGTAGCACATTATGTACCAATCCGTCGTTGGATCAAGTATCCACATTTACGTCGATATATATTTGATTCAACCCCCATATTTATGAAATCCCTCAGCGAAAATATCACCTAACAATTTCAAGGCGCAGTGGATAAAAATGTTTCAGGTGATGAAAGCATATACTTCACACATAATTGGAGTAATTGGCTACTAACAATTACGGGAAAGTAGGTGTATTAATCCGAAATAGTATGCTCTCAACATACACCTGCGTGTGGGATCAACGCGTTGTGCTATTGGCCTGAGTGGCATTTGTGTAGCGCACTCACAACTCCGAATTATTTAAATTCTCAAATTTTAATGAATAGACACGTTCGACAGGAGCGAGTAGCGAAAATCCAGATAAATAGTGGGGCAGAAACGCGGACAAATCTTTCACTCCTGGAAAGAAGCACCGAATTTGGTCTGAAGTTCCCTCTTTAAAAAAATAACGATAGCCACACGAATTTTCAAAATGGTCGCAATTTTCCAAGATGGCGGCCATTCTGCTCGTGAAACACTATAAACCATCACAAAACTTATGTTTCAACGGAGACACGTACGGTAGCCCCTCTTCAGAACCGTCACTCGTCATTCCATGTTCCTTATGTCACCATATGAAGTACTGCTCATCGTTCTTAGTTATTCGTTTTCATAACCAACATGTCTAGAGTTAGGGGTGTGACCTTACCCTAGCGTCTGCAATTCCACGTCGATGTGCAATCCAGTCCAAATCTGTAGGATGTGCGTCTCCCACGGCATTCCAATTGACACCCACACTTTCTCAGATGCTTACATTTCTCTGGTATGGGAGGCAGGCCAGACTACAAAATCCGCCACTGGTCGCTGTTTCTGATCCATTTTCAGTCAGCATGATTCTGTGGATCTGGTTGGCGAAGCCAGGTCTGTCCGCTCACCCATCCAGCTCTGTAGGAGGCAGGCTTCACAGTAGGAGTAGGGCAGCTCTGTTCGGAGGGATGGCTTCGTATGGACTCTGTCTTGCACAGAAAGCAGATACTGAATGGGCTTATTGAAAACAGCAGAAACGTCGTAACACACCTCAAAGTTTGCATGCAGTCTTCTTCCCTCTTCCACGGAATGCTGAAACACCATCGCAACCAGTGAGGGCATGAAAAACAGGAATCCACTGGAGGCTCTGACCTTGACCGGATGCAAGCCAGAGATGTTTGAGTCCGATCCCCTGGAGAGCTGACGAGTACATCAAAGGCATCAACTTTGACGATAACATTCTGAGATCTCTCTGCGACAGGGTATCTGTCATGTACGATCATTCGCGTTTTTGCAGGGGCCATTCCACTTGTGTCCATATGATGATTGCTG
Organism: Eupentacta quinquesemita; assembly: GCA_032360705.1. Taxonomy (NCBI): domain Eukaryota; kingdom Metazoa; phylum Echinodermata; class Holothuroidea; order Dendrochirotida; family Sclerodactylidae; genus Eupentacta; species Eupentacta quinquesemita. The sequence goes on from JAUOBX010467530.1 coordinate 3,786, forward strand.
ATCATATCCTCTCCGTTTGTTGCAACGATGATGTTGATCGAAGGCATTTCAGATATATTGTCAGTCAAGTGATCGAAGAGCTCTGTCTTGTTGTTGCTGTCCCTTTGAAGAGCTCGCCAATCTGAGGGAGTTTCACTGCTGCTTGTCACTCTACGCTTTACTCCACGACCTCGCTCCGGACTAGATGGGAGGTAGACATTGATCACAATGTCTGTGCGCTTGTACAATGACTGTATGATGGACAGCTCTGCGTATTCATTCAATGTTCTTCGAGCTCGTTCCTTGGTGGCTGGCATGCTCGCTAGTTTCCTAAGCCTCGAGATTTGTCTCACAGTTTGCTACCAGTTGGCCGGCTACCATCCAGTGCCAAAGGGTCCTCGGTAATGCTACTCGCCCCAACATCAGCCTTCAGGACTACATTGGCCTGCTCATGAGCCTGATCAATAGCGATCTCTGAGAACTTACGTCCTGGTTTGTGCTCGGGGCAACCTATGGATGCTTCTCATCCAGAGTAACCATATCTCGCAGATGGATTGGTAGCCATCTTGATTCTCGCGTAATTTGCGGTGTTGTTAGCAAAGAAGTATGGTATGAGCTCAGCATAGACAGAGCGATAGAGAGAGAAGTTACATCCAATACATCTGATGTGTAGCCTATATGATAGTAGGTGAGAGAAGTTATAAATGACAAGAGTCCTTCCGAAAAGAACGAGCTGTGCCCCAAGTGTGCGTGATCCACAATCCATATTTACCTTTCCTTCTCACGGGAATTCGTGCGCAATTATGTGTTCTCGACCAAATTACTGTCATATACCTAGTAGTATTCTAAGCGCTCGCTGAAAGAACGCAATGAATTGTTCTTGTGTTGATCCAGTCGTGTTCCCCGTTGTGGATAACATATTATTATACACAAGCATCGTCGAAATTAACCAAAGAAATGGCGGTAATTTTGGAAAATGGGAGCTATTTTTTAATTTGCATGACTAGACGGACTTCGTTCGATATGATCTCTATTCCCACTGTGGGGAACCCATCATCAGAATAAGAGATAATCAAAATTGACAAATGAGCCGAGAAAAAATGGTACATCCCGACATGTTATGAGCATTGTGGCGGTCATCTTGAATTTTTTCTCGCCATTTCGAAAAATTGCATGGCTATCGTTATTTTCTGAAAGAGGGACCTTCGGAGTATAGTCAGTCACATTTTGGTGCTCCTGTCCGGAAATGAACGATTCTGTCAAAATATTGAACTTTTCTGCCCCATTAAAATAACTGATGATAACATAATCCTAATTAGAATTAGGAATTTGTGAACATTCCGAGTTTGCCCGGATCCTGATCGGCGTCTTACCTGGCAGTGCCAGTGGCGGGACTGATATGGGTCCACCAGATCCACTTCCCATAAGAAATTAATACTATTCATTAACCATATGTTACATTTTTTTTTTGTCGTAACAACAGAACTATACGTCGAGAAAACTTTCAACATGTTCATTCGCCGTTTCGATTTCTCCGAGGGCGATGTCATGGAAGTTAGGTTTCCGCTTTATGTTAAGGTTGACAGAAAGTCAAGTTCATGGCGTATTACAGGAATCGACCTTTGGAAGCTCACTGCGTGGGTTAGTCGGAATGAGAACGGTTCAGGGCACATTTACTCCCTCGTCGACCAGGTATTCAACAAGAGGGGTGCCGCAAAGAAATATCTAAACCAGGATATAATTGCGTGGAAGAATCTGAGATACATTTTTGAATTCATCGGAGGCACGTGTGATGACTACAAATATTTCTGTGTTAAATTTGACCACGTGGATGACCCACAGCCCAAAGCACAATGGTGGGACGTCGACTTCACATTCCGGCCGATAGATGACGATGAATCCAGACTGATCAGCTGTGTGTCACTCGGAAAATGTCACGGTAACATTTGACTTTTTTGAAATTGTGTTACAAATATTATTATATATAGCATGTTTTGAAACTCAATGTAATGTTAGGTGATGGATTTATAGGACTTTTGAGTCAAGTCCGGCAGGATTGTCGCTCGGTAGTTGAGGAAATTCATACACAGTCGAGTACCATGCTAAGACAATGTCTGGGGATGCCAATAGTCATTTACAATTCTTCTTCTTCTTGTTCTCTTTCTTCTTCATCCAGCTTCTCCACTCAAGGTTGCTGCTGCACGAACCATTCTCCTCCAAGAACATATGTCCTAGACATCCTCCTCGTTTGTGTGACAATTTCTGTGTCATTCTTCAGGCAGTCCCATCACCTTCTTTTCGGTCTTCCCCACTCCCGTGTTCCCGGAATAGCTATCTCCATCGATCGCCTGCACACATTGTCATCTCCACGCCTACTCACATGGTCATATCACATATTCCCTATCTCTCAGCCTATTATCTCAGTGCTTACTTTCCTACAGTTATTCCAACCAGCTGGTGATCGTTTGACCTCCCTGTCCACATCTACAATTCTGTGCAAAGGTCAATGATATATAAGATAAATGTTGTGATCCATGTAGAAAAGTTGGCAGTGCTTGGATAGATGACCCTCATACTTCCGTTGCGGAGAGTATGCTTCTAATGTACATATTCAAGTAATATGAGGACAACATCTAGAATATACCGAATTGGAAATAATCCGAACATTCTAAGCATTCGGAGAATAGTTGTCCCAACACCAAGCGTTCATCGCTTCATATTATCCTTTACATCATAGTAATGCCTCTCGATTGCATCCATATTTGTCCTCGTGTAGGTAAATAAACTCCTCATTCAAAATCATATCAAAATTGTATCGAAAGGCTCTACAAAACGGTCAAATTGAAACGTGCCCATCACTAACCAACCACATATTTGTCAAGATAACTTGTCGTTGAATCGACTGGATAATGTTGAAATAATAGAACATATGTTATTTTCATTTACAAATGATGTAGGTATTCTATTTTTCCGTTTCGTTGTTGTTGTTCTAATTGATATGTTTCTGATTCCTTGACATAAGACGTGCTTTTATGTGGTCATGTTGTGTGTGTGTGTGTGTGTGTGTGTATGTGTGTTTGTGACGCTTTGCTTGTAAACACGAAAAGTCCACACCACCTCGATGAGTCAAGCCAATAAGTAGTGAATATGTTGCTCAAGTGCATGAACCCCATAGTTTTGGGATGATGTCAAAGGTCATCTGATGACAGCATAGGTCATAGTCTGAAATAAATGTGAACACGATAAAGTCAGTATGCTTGGCCTGGTCAAGCTGAAATTCGATGTGTGACTTTCTTTCGTAGAGAACAGGAATCCTATTGTTTTCGGTGTGGACCGGGATCATTTAGGAAAACACGAAAATTTAAAATATGTTTTTGATACCTTGACATGAGGTGTAGTCATGTCATGTGCGTGTTTGTGTGTGACGCTTTGCTTGTGAACACAATGAGTGACCACCCGGATTGATAAAGCTCATACACGGTATGTATGTTTCCCATAGTGAGTACATGAACCACATTGTTTTTGGTGTAGACCAGGGTAATTTTCAGGAGAAAAGAGAAAATTGTGCAAAATTGATATTTTGGCATGCCTCGGCTTGTAAACAAGATAAGTTCATCTCACCTAGAAGGATCAAGCTTGGTAGGTTTGTTCTCCACGGAGAGTACATGGACCCTATCGTATTGGGACAGGTGGAAGGTAATTTGAGGTCACTAGAGGTTAATGTGGGAAATGCATGTGGACACGAAAAGACCAGAATGCTTGGCCTGATCAAGCTGGCATTTGGTGTATGGCTTCCTCATGGGGAGTACTGGAACCTTATTGTTCTTGGTGATGTGCAGGTTTCATTTGTTGAACAAAAATGGAAAATAGTGAATATTGATATTCCAGCTTGTTAACACGATAACTCGACCACACTTGACATGTGTGTTCCCCATGATGAGTACAGGTCAAGTCAGGTCAGAGGTCATCTGAGGTCTGAGTCTGAACATTTTTCGACAGCCCAAGTCCATAATTCTTCGTCCGACTTCGGCTGTAATTGGGTATGTAGATTTGTCATGGGGAATACATGAAACCCTAGTTGTTTTAGTTGTAGACCGGGGTAATTCTGAGGCGTGGGTTCTCCACAAAATGAAGCGCATGATCCCTATTGTTGAAGCTATCATATATTCGATCGATAGGCATTTGGTTGTATGGTTGTAACATTGGAAGCATTGAACAGTGTTTCGACTGTATAGCATATTAAATTCCGCTGTGAAATGATTTCTGAAACACCTTAGTTCGATGAACGTTGCTTTAAATTCGATACAGAGACCACAATCTTCTCCACAAATGTAACACCAGTAAGTCCTAGCACCGCCACGCTGTCGTTCACTGTCACAGTATCAACGCTTGGTATTCTGCTCATCGGCATCGTGTCCATAGCGTGCTCACTTATCTTTTGGCTGAAGAACAGGCGTCGATCGAGGGAACACCAGACCTTCCGTGTGGTTTACACCAAGAAAATGAAAGGTACAAGATATCATACTTTGCATTTGATGCTCCGTCACTTTATTGTCCGGGTGATATACTAAACTGCCTCACTTGAATGAACCACCCCACGAACACTCACTGTCCTAAAATTTACCCTAGTCAACTTGGTAGAGGATTTGAATCTCTCTCTCTCTATTCCTCCTTTCCAGAAAATAGTATTATCGCCCTGAATTGAAACGAAACCAGACGGTCCACGCTTCTATCAGTCTACCTAATGCTAACAAGGAAAATGCGTTTGAATGACATGGTACACCTGGTGAGGTCACTGTGTTTAAGCCATATTACTGTTTATGACTTGCACAGGAGGAACGGTTTTGCAAATGTCTTACAATTATGAGCATACGGGGCATAACTGCTGACTAATCGGTTCAACATCGGTTCTAGGCTAGATCGATTATTCCAATATCCAACAGAACCGCTGACCTAACGTATGTCCAGTTAATATACTGATCCCCTAATGTTCTTGTTTTCTCAGATCAGGGAAGGAAAATCGACAAATCGCTGAAACACAAGGAGGTACCCCATGATTTTGTTCAAACAACGCACAAACTTGGAGAAGGGGAATTTGGAGTAGTTTTCAAAGGCCTACTCAGAGTTGCAGAGAATAAGGAAATGGTAGACAGAGAAGTGGCCGTCAAAACGACAAGAGGTGAATTGATTCCTACGATTCAACCCTTTCCTATATCATGGATATAACATTACATGGGTAACTCATTATCATTAGTTTCAAGTACATTTCCCATTTCCGCAAAAAAAATATAATGGTCAATACTGTCACAAACTATTATGCTTTATATATCCAGAAGGAAGTGGAGGGATCAGAAATCAATAGGTAAAGGAAGAAAACAGGGTAGATAGAATAATATGAGATACAGTTAAACGCCAGGCATACCCCATGATTTTCTCCAAACAACGCAAAACTTGGAGAATAGGAATTTGAAGTAATTTTCAACGTCTCAGGAAGCATATCGTTATGAAATTGACATAGGAAAATTCCCAGCCTATATTGGGATAAATCGAAATAATTTAATGAGGATTCAGTAATATGGAGCGTGGTATCCCAGATAGCTAGAGCGTCGAACTGGTAATCCACAGGCTACAGGCTCGAGTCCACGTTGCACCCTTGATCAAGGTGCTTCATTCCGATAGCTCGCGATGAGTGGAAGGTTAGTTGTATGTTGCCGACTGCATGTCATGACCATCTCCTTCACACGGAGGTGATGGTTCAGAGGCATTGCCCTTGTCCCTAACCTGGCGAGGCTTCGCAGCTGACGAGAATGCTTTATTGAAGTAAGCACACATGCCGACTTGTTTGGGATCGGTACCCAATAAACCGATCAACCAAGAACGAATGTGCCTTGAGGGAACATATATTGATGAAGAACGTACAGTTTATTTAGGTTCATCCTGTTGGAATGACCACATTGTGATGAAGCAGCACCAGTGTATTATAGAGGATTATCAGGGTCGCCCTAGGTAAGTAGGCTCTAAATTAGGACGATGAATTACCACATTTCACTTAGAAATGGCTTTTTCTCGCTTATTGTAGCTTCAATACAAACAACATATACGTAAGAACCAGTGTTGTAGCCGAGGCCGCACCTCCCGAGGCCGGGGCCGATGCCAAGGCCACCCCTTCCGAGGCCGAGGCCGAGGCCGAAGCCGAGGCCGAGGCATCAGTCTAGAAGCCGAGGTCGCACCCTCCGAAATCATATCATACCTTCACTCCATCAAAACATAGTAGTATTGCTGGATCCCAGGATTCGTAGCCTCCTCCTCCAGTCCTCGCCCACATGCGTCGAAGCAATGAGGAAAAGATTGAGATACCCTGCAATGGGTTGGCTTGTGAAGCAAAATATGTGAACATCAGAATGAGCGAATAGTAAATAATCCTAATATAATCCTAATCCAGTTTATTTCAATGTTAGAGGGTGGGCCCTTCTCACAAGTTACACCTACTGGTGTACAGGAACAAAAATATGATTTCCACATAATATATCATCCTGAATAACTTGATATAACATATAGATAGTTTCAACATCAGTCTCAGTCAAATTTGCGTTATTGTCTTTTTCGAAGTAGTTCAGAAGAATCATCAGAGGTCAAATTCACATGAATCAGACGGGGATACGCGTGGGTGGTTTTACCTCCTGCACATGTCTAGTTATAGTACGAACTCCGTCTGAAAACAAGAGAAGGTTTAATTTGCAACTTCTAATTTCGGACCGACCTCGACCAAATGTCGGAGGCCGGGAGCTCTGAGGCCAAGACCGAGGCCGAGGGCGCACCCTCCGATGCCGAGGCCACCATAATCCGGCCTCGGAGCCGGCCTCGAGACCAGGGCCGGCCACGAGTCATCCAACACTGGTAAGAACATAATAGTGAAGAAAGTATAAGATAAGACATACAATAATCAATGGGCATGACTACAAATACAATGTCAGAGGTAGCCGGAATTGAGGCGTAAATAAATGCAGTATATAGTGTTGCTGGTTTGAAACTATAACAGAAACAACACCAGTGCTTCTCTCATGCTTTCAACGTAATTTTCTTATATGTACCGGTAGCTCTACGTGAAATGCAAATTGAAATTTACGGAAAAAACGTTTGCATCCGACTTACATTCAGTCAGTTTGGATTGAACGATAAATTGTTCCATGTGCATCGATAGAAAATTATAAGGGTGGTTTGCGCGCTTGTATGTAAAAAAATATCTTTTTGAGAAAACGAATCGACGCCTGAGGATGATGCCTTCCACACTTGATATAAACCACGCCGTAAATTGACATTCCCAAAACATGCTCTGAAGATTCTTCTATTCCACAGCATAAACAATTTGGCGAGTCAACTTTCCCCATTAGATATAAAGGTCTGTTGGTGGGCAAAATGCGGTGGAGAAATTTGAATTGGAAGAATTGTACTTTGGCCTCTGACACTGGGAGCCACGGTGTGGAATAAAACATAGGCCTCTGTATTTGTTGCAAATGTTCCAGCCGATTTGCTTTGCGCAGTTGAGATTTCAACAACATTGCTGATAAGCCTATTGAAAATACAACGCGAACGTTGTGGCGTCTTTTGGTAGTCATCAAAGAAGCACTCATTGATGTTTTGATCGGATTTTCGAATTCGCCAGCAAGCGTCTATTGCCAAGCCATTAGCCCCAGACGTGTGTGAAATGAATCGACGTTATATTGAATTTCTCCTGGAACTGAGCTACTAGAAGGGGATTACCGTTACCTTTTTCTAGTGAAGATTATTGTAAATTAAAGCAAATTCTATTCTCGATGCGAATATTCGAGTTATTCCAGATAATTTGAGAACCGTAATAACTGTCAGGTTCATGATATGATACTTGGCACCATACATTAGCAACTTGTTCGACGAAAGTATTTCCTATATGTCACATTGCGGTTTGGTGTTGCATTCCGTATTGCTTCCGACATTTCCAAGGACCCCTACTCCCACTGCAGTAGCGGTGGATGATGGATCCAAGGACACTTAAGCCTATGCATAATCTACCAACATGAATAACCGCCAAACCACCATTATTAGTGAAGGTAATTACTGTAGAGCGTTTAACTTTATCCGGATTCCCTCCAGATTAAGTCGAATATGATCGATTCCACTTCTCTCATAAAATCATTCGGATGGTTTGGTAGAACAAAGAAAAGGGTATACCAACTGTGATAAGCCACCTGTCTCTGGGGGGGGGGGGGGGGG
>JAUOBX010467531.1:0-10313 GCA_032360705.1 Eupentacta quinquesemita
TGATAGCAAGGGAAAGAGAGCGCAGGGTTACGAAGATGATTCTGATCAGTGGTGGTGGGCCCATAGCACTCAAGCCTCCCTCCTGCCATATCTTCAGTCTACCGACGTGCCTGCTGGCCTGTCTCAAGCCATTGTTAACTGGTGCCTTTGTCAGGTATTTTCATTACATGTACAAGTCTGGTGAAGTCCCTGAGTGTCATGTGACCGGAGCTGTCCATGTAATGTTGGCCTGGGTGGGCTCCTTCCATCACTTCAGACTACCGATGGGCCTGCTGGCCTGTCTCAAGCCATTGTTACCGGTGCCTTGGTCAGGTATGTTCATTATGTCTACAAGTCTGGTGAAGTTCATGGGTCTCATGTGACCAGAGCTGTATATGTAATGTTGGCCTGAGTGGGCTCCTGCCATCCCTCCAGTCTAACGACAGGCCTGCTGGCCTGTCTCAAGCCATTATTTACTGGTGCCTTTGTCAAGTATGTGCATTAGGTGTACAAGTCTGGTGAAGTTCCTGGGTGTCATGTGATCAAAGCTGTCCATGTAATGTTGGCCTGGGTGGGCTCCTTCCATCTCTTCAGACTACCGATGGGCCTGCTGGCCTGTCTCAAGCCATTGTTAACTGGTGCCTTCGTCAGGTATGTTCATTACGTGTACAAGTCTGGTGGAGTTCCTGTGTGTCATGTGATCATAGCTATCCATGTAATGTTGGCCTGGGTGGGCTCCTGCCACATCTTCTGTCTACCGACATGCCTGCTGGCCTGTCTCAAGCCATCGTCGACTGGTGCCTTCGTCAGGTATGTTCATTACGTGTACAAGTTCGGTGAAGTTCCTGGGTGTCATGTGATCATAGCTGTCCATGCAATTTTGGCCATCTCTTCGGACTACCGATGGGCCTGCTGGCCTGTCTCAAGCCATTGTTGACTGGTGCCTTCGTCAGTTATGTTCATTACGTGTACAAGTCTGGTGAAGTTCCTGGGTGTCATGATGTGGCCTGAGCTGTTGTTGTAATGTTGGCCTGGGTGGGCTCCTGCCTGCCATCTCTTCAGTCTTCTTGAGCCATTGTTACCTGGTGCCTTTGTTTAGTTGTTAGGTATGTTGGTCTAGGTGGGTTCAACTCATAATATGACTCCCCTCGCCAAAACTGGAGTACCCGCACCCTGGAAACGATCATTGGTCCTGCATTATATCCCATTTGGATAAAACACATTTGACTAATATGCTGGCTGCGTTCCATTTAGCTCACATTGTTGACAAGTTTCTTACCACAGAATACTATTGTTGCAAAACTTGTACTATAATTGTCACTCTATCCGGGAAGAAATAGTAGGAGGAACATTTTGCGTGGTTTCACATGATAGGCGTGGGGCCCACACTGGGCCTTGGGTCCTAAACCCATGAGCATTTTGATGGTACGGCTATTATGACCAGCATCATGACCAAACATCAGCTCTTTGCAACAAAATGTGTAGGAGATACAAGATTTTGAGGTATTTCATATAATGGGCCCTAGGGCCCAAACCGAAATTTCCTGAACACCCCAAATGGACCTCTACCTGAGGACCATTAGGAGTAACTTAAAAGAAAAGAAATTGAAGCTCGTATGAGGAGAGGCATTTCAAGTACCATTGTGTGAACTTTCAGAAAATGGGCCCTCAGGCCCAAGTGTGACCTTGGGCCAAGAAGTCCTGAACATCCCAAAGATTCGGCTGTTGGACCATCATTATGACCATACATCAGCACTGTGCAACACAACTTGAAGGAGATACAAGATTTTGCAGTATTTCCTATAATAGGCCCTAGGGCCCAAACCTGGATTTCAACCTAAAATTCCTGAACACCCCTAATGGATCTCTACCTATGGATCGATCATTGCATGTAACTTCGAAGAAAATCAATTGAAGCATGTGGGAGGATATGCATTTCAAGTACCATTGTGTTAAATTTCATAGAATGGGACCTAGGGCCCAAATGGGACCTTGGGCTAAAAATCCCTGAACACCCCGGAGGTACGGCTGTTGGACCATTGTTACGACAGAACATCAGCACTGTGAACTGAAATTTGTGGGAGAAGAAGCATTTTGCGTGATTCCACTTGATGGGCCCCAGGGCCCACACCGTGCCTCGGGCCCGAAATTCCTGAACACCCCTGATGGCCCATGACTTGGTCTACATTGTGACCAAGTTCCATCATGATCCATCGAAGGATGTGCGAGGAGTAACAATTTGAATCAAGTGTTAACAGATCAATAGATAGATAAATAGACATGCATGATCACAATAGCTCACCTAGCCATATGGCTAGGGCCTAGGGGTGAGCTAAAAATTGTAAAATTTAATCACAGTGACTCAACCTGATAACTTTGTCACGACTGCTTTTAGCTCCCCATAGATATGTAATCTGTGACGCAGTGGCCTATGCACAGGGAGGGTTTAAATATTCAACACGAAAAACATATTTTCCAACTGTCCAGTGGAAGTTTAACAGCTATTTTAGATGAGACCACGTGTGACGTGTCTTATAGTATCTTGGGGCCCAGAGATACCTTTCACTGCCGATAGGGAGAGTGAGGATATTATCCCAACCTCCTCACCCTCCCCATGGCAGATCTTTTAGGAGGCAATGCTGTGATGGTCATTAGGTTGGTAACGCTGCTTTATCTCTCATTCTTCGCCAGACAAGCATTCCACAAGCCCAGAGTAACCCCAGAATCAAGTGATTTCAGTGCCTTCAATGTACCCTCCCATGTCCTGAGGGGGACCATGCGTGGCCAGCGGTGGCCCGATGGCGGCCAAGATTACCACGCGGACATCAATGTATCGGTACTGCTCATCTATGGTCTTCGGGACGAGTTTGTGTCCTTGGAGGAGACAGAGTGGATGCAAGAAGTAAGTCTTTAGAACGTCATCATAGCTGGATCATCAGTCGATCAGATAATTCACAGTACCAGCTGTGAAGCACACACACATGTGTCATGCAACACCAATTCCACACCGATACCCAAGGACCAAAAGTCCAAGACCGCAGGCTGCCAATTATTGCTGTCATTCAATGCCTGGTGTACTTAGTATAACACTGCCTCGATCCTACAACAATAGTAACCTCACACTTCTCTTGCAGGCTCTCTTTGCCTCAACCCTAGAAACTGTCAGTGCATGCTGGCCACATGGTAATGCTAGTATGATAAATTATTAAATGATATATTCATATGCTGAAAAGCTGGTTCCAAGGCTGATAACATGCTCAAACATGCGTTTTAGTCATTTGTAAGTATATTTCTACACTAAGACTCGAATGGAAAACCTGCGCGTGTGTTAGTTTTTGAAAGCTTGTTATTTGTGTATCGTCCTCTGCGCATATTATTGGCCGACGCCTGGCAACACGCAACAAAAAGTAGGCGTGGCTCCATCTCACAGAACTAACAGTCTCTCGAGACTGTTAGCTCTGTGAGATGATGTAATGGTTATGTGATGGTCGTGTGTAACTCGGCAGCCAATCAGCTCTCTCCATTGAAGGATAATGACGTAATTATCTAACACTAAAAAACAACTAAAACGCACCCATTAATATCACTCTGTTCACAGGAAACAGGCAAGCACTCCAACATTCCTGGAGAGTGAGTTGCTGCCAATGGACACAGATTGTGATCAGTCTCCTCACAGGTTCCCAATAATGCCTGGATGGGACAAGGCATTGGAGCTAGAGCACCTCGCCAAGTGATGCACTGAAATGCCAAAATATGTCATTCTGACACGTTTGACCCGAAATATAAGAAAAGCTACCCAATCGATTGTTACCAAATTTGCTGGGTATCTTAGTTCAAATATATATATTTTTTGAAAAATATGCCATCAGATAATTAATAGTAAACAGTGGTTTTTGGCTTCAACATCCCTAGTAGCTCTTCCATGATCTTAGCATTGTTAACTCCTTCCTCAATTATTTTGCAGACCATCTTTGCCTCAAGCCTGGAGACAGTCAATGCTGGTCACATGGTGATGCTAGAGTGCCCTGAGGAAGTCAACCATCACATACATCAGTTCATCCTGAAGGACATGGTCTTCAGACCCAGGGCTGTAGCAGATCGAGTGCCGAACCCTGGCCTGCCAACACCAAACACGGCTCGAAGGAAGACTATGCCTCACCTAATGCCCGGTGGCTTAACCTAGCTGGGTGTGGAGAATTTCAACAGATTTTGTTGTTGACCCTCGCATACAAAACCTCCGAACCCTGGAAAACCACCAGGTAACTTGCGTTATGTATCCTGTCGTATCAAAATGCAAGTGAATTATTAAGGTCTTAGTCCTGGATATACCCATTATTGTTGATATATGTTGGGAACATTGTCACTAGACTTGGAAACTAGTTGCTCTAAAGCATTTTGCTGAGAAAGTTATCAGGGCATGAAATAAGCGGGGGCTGTGAGCGATTATCCCCCTGAAGACTAAAAAAGCCCCACCAAAAATATCACGGGGGCGGAAAAAGCATCGAATTGGGAAGAAAATTGCCCCAACCCTCCCTTTCAATATATCGGGTTTCATTAAAATATGAGGAATTGAGGAAATATATGCTTTCTGATACCTTTTGGACAAATTTTGATCACCTCGCAGTGATTTGAAATCCAAAAGGGCCCCTTGCATTGAAAAAAAGCCCCATGGCCTAGTTCACGAGGGGATTTTTTTATGAAAATATTTCCAAAAAGCCCCCATGACGAGAAAATTAATTCATGCTCTGAAAGTTATCCCATGGCACTTGATATGGAAGATTTTTGTGTCAAGCTAACTTTGTCATGAGGTGCTATCACAATCCCTTATGCACCATCTCCAGAAGCTCTTATCCATCAAATTTCTTATTCCCCCCTCCTTATTAAAAGATTCAAGCAGAAACATGGATTTAGGTATATTGTCTACTCTATTTGACTGCAGAGATCCATGCATAGTGTACTATACAGCAGGGTATCTCATTTTATTTGAAAGTTTCAAATATTTTGAATTATATCAGAGTGCTACTGACGATAGTGTTGTCATAATCATTTTCTCGGCCATAATGTTCTTGTGAGTGAAATTGACAAATTCAGTGGGCTGGATTTGGTGTCCCATGAGCCAGCCACAGTTTGGGAATCCCTGGTATACGGTCTTCACTTGGATTGAGGTGGGTGGGGAGGGTGGAGTTGTGCAAGACTGCATGGGGAAGAAGTGCAATAGGTTTTATGAAACCCTCCAATTATAAATAAGGCACTGAATAATATGTAGTCATGATAATTATAGAATATTAATCCAGTGTTTAGTGAACAGTATATCAAGCGAACTAATCCTGGGCCCTGGGGGGTAATCCTGGGGCAGATACAATAATGAACAAAAGACTCAAGCTTCTCGGTGCAACATTACAGTTGTACAACTTAGACAATTTCCTATGTATTTGATTGACTTAGTTTATGGTACATACCTCAACATGTCATGAAGCTTTCCTTTATTTTCCTCATGAAAGTAACTACTGGCACCTACCAGTTACTCTTGCTGTTTTCAAAAGTGAAACTATTAGTAAATTTTCAAAGAGAACAGAAGAAATTCGCAAAGTTGTACAACTTTGGCAACAATGAATATGGGTCGCTGGGATGATTTTCGTATTGCGCGATCGCCATGGCACAAACTTTAAAGGCATGTAACTCTGTAACGGGAAGTCGTATGAAGGTCGGGTCTGGACTGACATGACAAAGTTTTCAAACCCCTACAATATCAGCATTGATTATGACGATCCTTGTGAAATGCTCTAACTTCTGTTTGTACACAAATTCTCACAACTTGAGGATCTTGCATGTGTAATAGGTATGTCTTGTTGAATAGTGTCCAAATATTGAATGTCCATCAGCCGATTCCAAAGAAGGAATTATAAATAGCACACAGTCCATCAGGATATCTTGCAAGCTGTACAGTTATATACTTTCATAGGCAAATAAATCATGGTAATAGAATGAAATAGTATACTGTACGTATTATACTTTATACCAATTCGCACACTCACTGTATGACTGTGTATGTAATGTCCATGTTATCACCTTGAAATAAATAACCTTGATAACAAATATTCCTGTATTTGAGAACAAGTTTAGTCATTGGACATTATGTAACAACCTCAGAAGCAGGAGGCTGTACATCAGGATACTATTTGGAAAGAAAACACGTTTCTGGTTTGGGAGTCATTGTGTGTATTCGTTCATCTGTGCAAGAAAGTGTTTGCATCGCATTTTCAACAATTCAACAGCGCCACCTCCGTCTTATACTTGAACATCATGTGGGACGACTGCATCAGCAATGAAAAGGTGCTGTGATGTGCAGATGGGCAAGATGTGGAGGTTGAGTTATCAAGAAGCAATCTGTGCTGGTTGAGACACCTGAATGCATGAACATGCTGATCGGCAATTGAACAGTAAACTGGATTTCTAATATAGAGGCGTCCCAGTACGCTCACTGATTATATTGGCCACTAGCGATGAATCAATGCCACTATTATCCAACCATGAAAAACTATGAAAAACATAGAGGTGGCAGTAAGTAGCCTCTCGGATTTGTCGAGTAGATGCCTGTGATACAGCATTCCCACCCCCTCGCTTCTTGAGAGTACCCATCCACGATTGAGAGCAGATCATCCCAAAGTAAAGAACTGACACATACATGCTTCATTTGGTTCAAGTCCTGCATTAACAACTGACAGGTATGAAGAAAACAGTACAAAAGATAGTCATTTGAGTTGCGGGTCAGGTGGGAAAATAAGACGAACACAACTGAGGAAGAGAAAACTTTGTGAATATGGCCATCGGAAGCAACATCTAGATAGCTTAGTTCAGATGACAGTGAGAGGAGGGCTACGAGGAAATGCCAGGCCAGGACAGTAACAGCAAGATGTGGACAGATGGTAGAATCTTCTTCTACCTGTGTCCCCAATCATGGAGGTAATACTCCTTATCAGTTGCATCACAGATTTTACTTTGAAATATTAGTTACTCTGACTATAAGCAATGGGTTCTGATATTTCTACATTATCAATTAAGTCTAGTTTACCTCAGCATGAAGGACATCCTCTTAGGAATTTCTAATGACAGGTGTGGGGGCACATTGCTTACACAGGTGGTTCGAAAGACAGATCAAGTATTAGTGAAGTTGTGTATGCCAAGAGATTCGCCTACATGGTGTTGTGCAGAGAACAACATCCTTATAGTTTCCAAGTAACTCACTGAAAGCCAAGAGGAAACGAGGCTATCGCTACGAGCTATCGCTACGAGTGTCTTGCCAGGTTGCCCGATAACTGGTTTTGTTCGTTTGTCACCACGCAAATAACTAAAAGGAATGTAGCATAGGTTTTGACCACTGACCAGTAACAAATGTGAGAGCGGAGGTGAATTATGAAAAGTAGTTTGTGCTGCCTGTGGTCGCAACTATTGGGAAGTCCCCTGGGGGGACACAATGTGAAACACTGTTACATCGGGATAGAATATCTGTAGAGGCTTCATGACCGCTATAAGCAGTGTGAATCACTTTGGATGAACCAGATATTAGATTTATATATTGAGGCAACACAGACAATATTGGCATTGTCGTTCTGTTAATACTGCTGTGAGGGGAAACATTGCTAAACATTTTTGCAAGCAAGAAGATTGAATAACAAATATGCAAGCCTATTAACAGCAGTAAGTTTATTCTAATACCAGAATTTATGAGAAGATGTAAAATGTCAACAATAGGAATGTTCAAATTTTGATTGCACCATTATTTAATTACTGATTGTCCAAGTACCTCTGGAAATTCATGTGAATATGAGGCTAAAACAAGAGAGAGGAACAGAAGCTCAAACCACAAATAACCATTACAACAAGAAAAACATTCGGCTTAGTCATTCTTTGATTGCCTCGATGAGAAGAAGCAATCTCTTGAGATTTAGGGTAAACAGTCATCTAGGAAATGATCATTTTCAGGACCATATGAGGGAATTCTTCTTCTCCAAGAAATTGAATTTAATTATCTATGCTTCTATTCCTAGAGTTTGAATAAGATTATCACAAAAGTTTGTGAGTATTATTTGGGACCAATTCGGGATCTCAAGGTCATATGTCATATGGATGGAACACTTCTTCTCTCACTAGTTGAGCAGCATTATTATTGACCAATGTTACATATGGGGTGTTCAGGAATTTGGGGGGAACTTGGAGAAAATCTGGCCATTTTGTCCCAGCAGCTCTACTCCTACAGAATAGACCGATCTATAATAAAAGTTGATCAGTATTATCGATGACCAATGGTAACGAGAGAGTGTTCAGGAATTCGAGGTGAAAAGTTTACTTGGGCCAATTTGAACCAATATGCAAATAAAATGCTGAATATTTCTCCTACAGTTTGAAGTGGATGATCACAGAAGTTTGTCAGTATCATTGGAGTCTGAGGATCAATGCCACATAATTTCGGAAATTTGAGGTCAAAAGTCACCTCGGGTCAATTTATGACTAAATATTCATCTTGAAGGTCATATGAATGGAATGCTCCTCCCACTTATAATTATTACACTGGGGCTGTACCTATAAAGCTCAATAGCCCGGAGTTCAATCTCCTGAACAATGGATAACTGATACATTAGACATAATGTGCAATACACTGATACAAATCAACAGCCGAGCTACCATGCTATTGGCACTTGCATTCAATATTATTATTTGAAATTCATATATTGCAATATCACAGACTGCTGACAGCAGTAAAGCCCTATAAAAATTCTGTCCCAATCACGGGAAATTGTTATGCTGTCAGACAATCCTAGGCATGGGATGCAGAGATGAACTCAGTTTCTTCACAGGTCCCCAAACTCTATGAACACACATAGGTCGGATGAGGCAACAGAGATAAAGCACCTCGCCAAGAACTCACCCCTCCCCCATAAGAATTTCACATGATTAGGTCATAAATACTGGATATTTTGGACCAAGCATTCTACAAAATGACAGGGTTCATCCCTTCATTATGAAGAATTTGCCACCTGGGTGGAGCTCCCAAAATTGCACTGAGAAGGGCAAAGCAAGATTGGTGTAAAAATATTGTATAATTCTGATAGTTAAAATTGAAGGAAAATCATTTTAAGTATCGGCCAGTGTCTACTAAACACACTGTGTTATAAGCTAGGATTCCATTGGTATGAACGCAGAGGCGGAATGTATTTGAGAATCTAATTGTTCTGGAAACTGGCATCTGTCAAAAGAGAATCGACTAGACAATAGGTCTGAGTGAGCAATTCGAAATATAAACCACCCAATACCTAACATTTCAAAAACAGCTTCGTGAGATAGATCATTCTAAGGATTCGTGCCCCCGCATACAGCATTTTTCATGCATGGGCCAGAAGATTTGTTGCCCTACTAAAGTGTGTGTTCTATTATATTCTTATGGTTTTTATCTGGCATGGAACCCATCTGTATACATGTCTACAATCCAGGACCAGCATAATATATTCATACACTTCACTTGTCTCTGATTCACCAGATATGACTTCATTTAATTTGATTCAAATACTACCGGTTGAGGAGGCATTTGAAGGCTCATCTTTAACCCTGGTTGTGTTGATCGTGGATGTGCACTGACGGTATTAACTTGCCTTCTTCTTCTAACTAGTGCTCAGATGTTATCGAGGCAGGGGTGTACAGTAACCAGTCCCAATCTGCTCCCAGGACCGCTATTTTACGTCCTCATCCCACAGACAACCGTTGAACCCCAGGATCTAACCACTTTCTCAGATCCTGGAAGAGCGGAAGTTTTCGTTTTTCAAAGTTCAACCATGGTAACTTCATATGGCTGACTGACGAGACTTATTACGGTTTTGCCACAACCACATGAATGGATACCCAGCTTTAGAACTACACACATTTGTGAGCCTCTACATAGCTGGGTAGTCCTCTCATTCCTTCTTGTCCACCTGCCGGTTGAAGAGTGAGTGCTCATGCTACAAGTCATTGCGAGCTCGGGAATCAAGCAGCGTGCAGTGACACTGCTGCTGTCACACCATTGAGAGAGCGGACCGATCACCAATGGTTACTCTAGAGACTTCACACACACTGTCGATAGTACGCCATGTGGAGTCGCAGACTGGCTGTTATATATGTGCATACTAGCACTATTCCAAATTGTACACAACGTCAGCACAACAACAGCATGTGTTACTCAAGCAAAATTACCCAAAGTTTACACGTTCAGTGATTATTATGATGATAATTCATTTTGTTAATTACAGGAGTTTGGTGTCAGAATCGCAGGAAAGTTGATCTGACATGGAAATCCTGAACGA
>JAUOBX010467642.1:0-10312 GCA_032360705.1 Eupentacta quinquesemita
AAATGTAGACAAACTTGAATCTAGTTGATGTGGACGAACTGAAACTCTTGATTATCCCCATTTATACCTGTAACAATTACTAGACGATCAGGTCATGTGTTCCATATCATTGAGTACAAATGTGTCATGAATCCTAATTAGAAAGTTATTGCATTCTTGGTGTGTTGCCTAATATTTTGAAGTCAGTGAACATTATTTTGTTCCCGTAAAATAATATAATTATAAATAATTTGTCAGGTTGTTGAAAGCTAGAAGTAGCTCCTCGTTAAAAGTGATTTACACAGTTTACAGTAAGTCCCATTAAGATGTCTCCAGTCATGAGCCACATGCATATTCCCAAATAAGCGGAAACGCTTGTCCTGGGAGGAGGTGTGGTGTTAACAAGTTCGAGCAACGTGATGGTACAATATGTGCCACGATTTTAGAGCAGATGCAAGTAAGGTTAACTGGCTGATAGTTTTCAGGAATCATACCCATTCTTGTAATCACCGGTCCCCATCGCCATTTTCCAGTCAGATGGACTGATGGAAGAGGGCTGAAGCTGTATGACACTATCAGTGCTGCTATTTGATATTGTACGTGAACCATTTTCCTGTGGTCAGTTATTTTGGGGATTCCTACTTCTAGTTCAAGTGCAGTGGACTTCCTAGACGGTAATGTGAATTTAGGAATGAACCCGTTTCCTTGCAGGAATAATTTAACATATCCTGTCGCATTATATTGCTCTCAATTCATTTAATTCAGGGCTGGAGTATTCTACTAATATAAAACAATTAGGGATACAATTATTATTTCATGAAAAATAATGATTCTGATTCATGCACACCTTTACCAGTCAAGACATTTTAAAATTAGAACAGGATTTCACAAATTGAACTTGTGTTTGAAATATGTTTGTCTGAGTTTCCATATGAAGCTGTTCAGCTGTCGAGGCCGGAATAACGTTTTTTGAACTTCCTAAATATATGAATTCACATATTAGCGGAATTGATATTCATAAACATGCAGCATGTTAGTTGTTATTGCGTTCGACACTGATTTGAGGGTATATGAATGTATAAATATCTAACAGGGAGAGGATCTCCGCCGCTTAAGTCATGTACTTCACATAATTTCACATGTGGCACTATTGATATATTCATTTAATCTGGGGGAAATGTTGCGATAAACATACACATATTTAAGAAAGCATAGTCGAACATATATCTGCGACCAAAATGTTTGGAGGGGGGATATTCAGCGATTGCAGGATCTTACTGCACATATTTAAGGAATAAAGCGCAGGTGTGATTATTTTTCGGGAGAACAAACAGTCGAGGCTCAAAATTCAGATGAATAGTGGTCGAGGCGTAGCCGAGTCCATTATTTCGCTGATTTTTTAGTCGAGATTGTTATTGATACGGTAAAAGTCGAACATTTGCAGTTTATCCCTATTCTACAACCCCTAACTCGAAGAAACAAAGAATTTCGCTAGAAATATAATATCTCTGGATATATGAATTGAGCGATGAGGCAACTTTTACGTTAACGGTGTTATCACTGGCTACTGCGATACAGTATTGCGCGCGTGCAATGACTCCAATGAGTTGATCAGCGCGTCGGTTCTGCGCGGTAGAATCCCGCGCCCGCAGCTACATACTGCGCACGCAAAGCCTGGTCGGACCCCACTTGCGTTCTAATCATGAAATATCAAAACATGAGTGATTGGATAATGAGTAAACCAATTCCTGTGCGAGTTGACTGTTCACATTTGGTATGCGTTCTGCGTCCCGTCTGATCGTGTGAATGCGACTTGCTCAATTTAAAAGTAATTGACGCAACAGGACTCAACAAAGCAAGTTGATTATGGCGTCACTCTGACCGAGTGCCTGTTATTGGGGTTACTGGCTGTTTGTTGCAGGATAACGGACGGTGTGACTGGGTATAACCAATCAGCATAGAGTATTCCATGAAAAAAAACAGAGGAGGGTTGTACAATTATAATTACAAGACGCATTAGAATATGTATAAAGATATGAATGATGTTCCATCCGTAATGCAGTATCACTTCCGATGTTATTTATACCTTTGAAGATATTCCCATCATCGCCCTGAATATTTACTGTGTAAGGTTCACCTAAGGTGGCGTAATGGACGTGTATGTAATCATTCTCCGTAACTCAGAGATCCATCCAACGTGAGCAGACATATTTGACCCAGCAATAACTAATATGAACGTATAAAGATACCTCATATCTAGACTTTCTGTCAGCGGTGAGTCCATACGATCGACATGCCTAACGGTATAATACACATTTCGTTTCTAAATTTATACTTATCAAGACAAGTATTAAATTAGCAGCGACTTCGCATGATCAGCAATTATTTGTTCGCATTCGGGCTGGCCGTGTCATGTGAGACAAACGTTTCCAAGAGGGTTAAACAACTAACAAATGGGAAATTCCCCCAAAATGACTATTCCTGTCAATAAACTACGGTTCACAAACAAACAAGCCAGGTGAACTGGAGGTGCTGTCCAGTAGGGTCCAGTAATGTCCAGTAGGGTATTATTATATATATATGTTGTGATTGTGTGACGTTCACGTTTACCTGTGTATTGTTTTAACATCTCAACCATGGAATCGTGGAGCGGTTCAATATTTATTGCTGAGAACATGCGATTCCGTGATTAGCAGATTCAACATTCAGTTGGTAAGATCAGAATGTATGCATATGCGAGAGGGAAAAGTGTCCCATAGACTATAACCTTTAATTGCCAACTCGAGTCAACAGACCGACATATCACCTTTATCCAGAACTCGATCAACAAGACAAAACACATTTGTCCTAGTCCCGGGATTGTATGAAGTAGAAGGAAAGCAGGCAATGGATTACAGTAGTTGCCTTTTAAATTAGTAAATGACCCCATTTTCAGGCAGGTATGATGCCAATATCCATCGTAATTGTCATGCTTGACGCCCGTGTCATTCAGATCGGCTATGTCAGGTACTCTTCCATTTGTAGATATATGACAGGCACTATAAAGATGAGTATAGGGAGGCATACGACTTATCAACATCTACATGTTTTGAATATTCTCGTAGGTCTGGAGGAAAGCTGAAAAATATGTGAATGTCTTACCACACACATGCATCACATATATTATTACCCCTGGGTTTTTTAAACGATTCACCTGCCTGAAAGATGATACTTCATTGTGAATATTTAGCTTCCGCTTCAGCAAAAGATGGGGAAACAAGACACACAAGAGGATAAATATAACGCAGTGCGTTCCTCATGGCACACCATATAATTGTATACATTTCATAGAACAGCAATCACATATCTTGTAGTTAACTCGATGTTTGAAGGTTGAAGGCCTCCGCTTGATGTCCTGCAATGTGTCACTGCTGACAAGGTGCAGACGGAACGAAAGCGCTCGTAAGACATGCTTGGGTGAACACAGAGACTCATGATCATGTTGTAATAAAACACTGGAACCAATTGAAGACATTACCCATACCGCAACATTTATGAGCGACGGATGTTGCTCTTTGCTTCTATTACTCTTTAACAATCACATATTTCATAACGAATGATCTATAATGTGGCATAAACAACGCGAATCAACAACTGTTTAACTAACAACGAAATGAAAAACACGAAATATAGTGAAATCAGCGCACCGAGTCGAACATATACTGTCACAGATCACACTGATTTGGTTCATCAGTTACGAACCGATTACGTCGAACCTATTTTGAAACATCGACAACATGAGTGTTCACAAATGAACCAAGCATATCAGTTGTGGCGAAACATTATTCATTAATCTCGATATATACCAAAACTTTAGATCGGCTCAATGAAGGATCATACCTTTTTCATCCATGCATGCATACATCTGCACAAAGGTGTACTCGGTGTTCGACAACCACCGTCCTTGATGGGATTCAGCTGCGTCTTCTGAGTATTTAGACTCACCAGACCCTCATGCCACTACCCCATTGATGAAATGTTGACAATTTTGGTCATAGGAATCGAGTGCACCGCTACAACTAGAGAAACTCCCATATTCCGTCTTCCCTTCGCATCCCAAGGGTCTCATAATTATCAATCACCCCAATGCGGCTGTGAGACCTGGACGCTACTGGAGAACCCAGGTATTCGAGACCACATGTGCCAGAGGAAGCAGCTCCGCATCTCCTACACTGACCATAAGACAAATGAGTATGTACGCGGCAATGTCAGAAACTTTTTGGGCCCCATGAACATTCACTTGCTACGATCGGAAGGCAAAACCGGCTTGGTTTGGCCATATCTCAAGATACGACAGCCTTTCCGAGAGCACCCCTCAAGGCACCTTCGAGAGCGAACGCAGACGAGATTGACAGAAGAGGAGCTGGACGGACAACGTTGAGAATTGGACGGGCCCGGCCATGCCACATATACTCACCAAAACTACTGACAGACCAGCATTGGGGAGGATGTCAGCTTCTAAACCCATGTCCCCCGGACTCTCACAATTGTGGGACTGGATGAGTAAGTGAAATGCGCTGGACCTGTACTTTTCTGCTCGCATTGGTGTCTCTGGTGTTATTCCACCCGACAAGTCAATCTGGAATGGAAACGGCGATGTTTATAGACTGCGGTTTGCAGACGGGATTTGTCAGAACGAGATTCTGCATGTGGAGACTGGAGAGGCCCTGATCACCCATGCATGTATTCCTGTCCTGTGAGTGATATAAGGTGTGTAACCCTTCCATCTGTCACACCAGCATGATGCGGTTTCATTCGTCATGATGCCACTGGAAAGCGACATGTGGGGTTCACGATATATGAATACAGGGATCGAGTTTTGGTTTATTTGGCGAAGCTGGAGCAAATAGTTGACGATGATACGCGAGATGCAGCCATTTTTCGAATACAAGGGTAGTGTCACTAAAAGAGAACGGAGAGACCAGCGGGACGATGACCTTTAATCATCTCAAGTCTTTGAGATATTGGAGTTCGATTTTTTACGTTGATAATTTTATACACGATGAGACAATACTCGCACGAAATTCTGAACCGGATGGGGAGCCAGTGCAAAGCAGCAAGATGGCGGGAGGCACTTCCACGCTTGCGCCCCCTCTTGACAAGTCTAGCAGCGTTATTCGGTAATATTCGTAAACGATAGATTTGTTTACCATGGACAATGCTCAATAAAGAACTGCATCAATCCAGGCGTGACGAAACAAGAGAGTTTACTAGCTTCCTCGCTGAGATTCTGGTTCCGTCAATACCACGTAAATGGTAGTAGCTAGAAAATATGATAGGAGAGACGCGGTTGTTGAGATTTAGCTCAGGATGAAAAGCGGCACCCAGATTAATACGGGCATACTTATTTGAGACGATGAAGGTGTTGCCAACATTCAATGATGGTAGTCTCATTACAGTTAAGAGAAACGTTGGTTGGCAACAACAAGAAATTATGTTCTGTTGTTGTCTAATTTGAGCATGTTCATCAGAAGCTACTAACGAACATCTGAGATGCAGTGTTCAAGGTCAGATAGGGCATTCTGAAGGCTATGCCGTGAGTTACGCTGTGAACGTACAAAAAAGTGGATAGCATCAGCATAACGATGGTACGAGACGTTATGTTGGAGAATTAGCGTAGAATGAGGTTTATGTCAACAGAGGAGAAGCAAAGGACCAGGGACTGACTCTTGCGGGACACCAGATAATAATAGCAAACATTTCCATGGTTAATGGTAAACGTTTGAGATCGATTAGCAAGGTAATTCCAGTTTCATGCAATTTGATTTGATTTAATTGATACAGATTCAGGAAGCCATTGAAGGCTCATCGATGAACCCTGGTCGTGTTGCTGCTTCGGAGACCGCCATATTACTGGCTGACTGGGGGTAAAGTATACGTCTCTATTCGAGAATCCTAATGTTATCCTGGAACCTGCATGTAGCTGTCCTGAAAACACAATTTTACCCATAAGTATCTTATATAATGTATAATGCTCAAATGGCTTCCTGCCAGACTGAGATTCATATGTGAAGTATTTAGGTGGGAATGGGTAGTTATCGTGCACCCCTGGAATGAACTTCTAACTGCATGGCACTTTCGGGTCCGAAATGATTCATAGAAAACCATTAGGTATGTTACCACTTTGGAAGAATGACCCACTTGATATTGCTATGCTAATTAGTGCCGAAAGAAGCGTGTCATTGTAACTCGACCTGCAATGCAGATTTCTCCACAAAAAAGGATTTTTCAGTTACGCTCTGAGGGTCACAGAACACAGTAAAAACATTTCTGAAGTAGTCACATGTGTAATTGGGGCTCGTGGGTGTTCCCTATCACAGTTGCGCACGGGGCTGGAGTGCCGATTGTTCAGAGAGCGAATCATTGCTAGACCGGAGTGCACATATCAACCAATTGAATGGTAATATCGGGAACATATTGCGATGTCAAGGTCCCAAGTGAAATGACAACATCCCAGAAGACTGCTCCGGCGTGGGTATATTAATATCAAATTTGATAACTGGTAACACAAACGGTTGCCAACAAAATCACCAATGGTGCTGGAATAAGCATAATGCATGCAAGGAACGGTGTAAATAACCGATGAGTCTTAACAGAAGCCTGAATGACTAGTTCAGATACTCCACCATTGTTTTTCTGTAGCGTCGGCGCAATACTTCTGACGCTTCTTTCATCAATCATCGCCCAGAGAGAACGGCACTTACTGTGATTGTAAAATGAGTACTGCGTTGCAAGAAAATAGTGATTCTTCAAATCCCTCCCTCGTAACGGAGTGAAAGCAGAGGTGTGCTCTCACCTCAAATGTGTTCATGTTCTCAAACTTGTTTGCAGCAATGATGTATGATGTCTTCGGTGGCTGTGGTAGATAAATTGCTACAACAAGTGGAATCCTGTCTATCCGAAGTATCCTAATCGCCTGGCCAATGGTGGTAAAAAATTGCCAGACACGGTTTGAATGGTTAAGGAAAAGCTATGAAAATAGACTAAGTGTGTATCAACCCTTCTGAAGTGGTGAATAGGGTTTAGAGATGTACGTGACGGAACTTCCGGCAATCACGCTGTGAAGGATGTACCATAGGATAAGAACTAGCAACATACATAGTGATGTGTGTGGTATAGCGGGAGAGTGTCCGCAAAGTACTAGTATAATGACACCTTAGCGAAATCGTTTGACATCGAGGTAATTCAACCATAACAAATTAAAACGAATTCATAATCATTTTGGTGATGATGGTGGATTGGGAGTTCACTTCTCTTCATTCTTACAATATGAGCACTAAAATCAGATACAATCGGCCCGCATCTCCGAGTCATTCTACGGAAAAAAGTACGATGACTTGAAGTTTTCTTGTACGACACACCGCAGTGCACGTCAGAAACAGTAATACTTCCCTCATACAATGGTTCAAGGTAATCTGCAAATTAGGTGAATCGGCTGACCTTGGTACTTAGGGTTAAATCGTTCGTTCAAGTATCGTTCTTGTATCATCAAGGGAATTCTAACTAATTACGTCACACATCTGTGAAAATGCTCACACTGTTACATGGTGATGCTTGTTCACTCACTTCATAATCCTTTTCCTGGTAGAAAAAAGACTAGACGGTTAAGTGTGCTCGATGTTGTTTTGTATAGTGAATTTGTTTTTTATGGATCATCCTTAGCTTCTCAGAAAAACGTTGTTAGTTAATTGATTGGTAATTTGCTGTCAGCAGAAAAAAGTGTGGGGAGAGGGTATATATTTGCCAGGCAGAGGTACAATACAACTGTGCAAGGCCCGGCAACGCTGCAGAACTAGCGGGACACTGCACTTCTCCGACAGCTACACATCCACGTAAACAGTGATATTATCAATGGCATGGTAGCTCACCTGTTAATTTGCATCAACCATGCTCAGTGTAGTGCGAATGGACGGGAGTGGCGTTCCATTCATGTGACTTTCAAGAACACCATTCGGGCTTAGGGTTTTTCAGGTGAATAATATGTAATAATAGTCACTCGCAGTTCATCTTGCATTGTTTCAACATCTCGATCCAAACAGCGGCACGATATTCATTGCTACAAACATGTGTCCCCGTGACTGTAGGGCAGTTTAGCTTTCAGTTATAGTGGATTTAGATTGTATACATATGTAAATGGGGAAAACGTTCCATATAATATAGTCTACCATGAAATCGTCATTCCGGAGTCAACAGATAGAAAGATAGGCTTATTGTTTGTTCCAATGGGTCAGCCCTGACTAAGCCTGAGTGTTTGAAAGGTATCCAATAACGAATCTACCAGGGAGTATAATGCAGCATAGTCATCAAAGTCCAGATCTGAAACCCTGACTTCACCAAACAAGACCTACAATCATTCTTCTTTGGTGCGAGTCCTGACTTCACAGGACGCTGGTGCACAAGTAGCACTACACAAGGCAGCGGACGTTGTTCAAGACTCTTCTATATTGCAAATACTATGTCAGGTATCGACAGGGTAACCCTCTGAAGTTGTTGTTGCAGTATCTTGCAGATGAGAACATTGCGCTCACTTCAGTCATTCAGGATGACTCCAGAGCTCCAAATTGAGTGAAATACTATACAAGAGGGCAATCCACAGAGTTGCATGTCTCATCGACAGCTATATATTGAGTATTGTTGAGCCAACTGGCCAACACAGTCTGCCTCCCCGAACTGGTTCATTGTGAACAATATGCTACACCCCATAGTAGCCTAACAATTGTATACATTGAAATTGTGAGACCAATACCTGTTGCCTCAATTTGAGGAAACATGTAATTTGTTCATATTCACATAGTTGCAAAGTTTGAAATCATTCAGGCTTCGCAATTCTGGACTATCATGAGAAAATTGCCCAAATTTGCTCAAAATTCGAGGAATCTCCTTTCAAATTTTGCATTTTTCTCTATGTGTACCCCAAATTGATGGAGACCTGTAATTTGTACGGTAAATTTATTGAGATAGACTTGCTTCAGTGTCATAGAAAAAAACAGGAAATTCGCTAAATTCAAAATTTGCCCTTAAATCAGGGATTTCCCCCTCGAAATTCAACATTTTCGGAAATTTTGGCCACATATTGGGGGAAAGTTTAAGTATTTTGTGTCTTTTCACCTTGTTGCAAAGTTTGAAATTATTGTGGCTTTGCAAGTCTTCAATACCATGGAAAATGTCTGGAAATTAGCCATATTCACAATTTTTGCCCAAATCAGGAGATTAGTCCCCCCAATTCAGGGAATTCCTCCACAAATTCTGCATTTTTCTAAATTTTCGCCCAAGATGGATGGGGAATCTGTAATTTGTGTCTTTTCACCTTGTTGCAAAGTTTGAAATTATTTGGGCTTTGCAAGTCTTCAATACCATGAAAAATATCCGGAAATTAGCCAAATTCACAATTTTCTCCCAACTCTGGGGAGGCCCCCAATCAGGGGATTCCCCCAATTCAGGGAATTCCCCTAAAAATTCAGCATTTTTCGAAATCTTCGCTCAAGATGGAGGAAGAATCTGTAATTTGTGTCTTCTCACCTTGATGCAAAGTTTGAAGTCATTCGAGCCCTGCAATTCTTGAATATCATGAAGAAACGTGAAAAAATCAGCTAAAATCACAGTTTGCCCAGAAATCAAGGAAATCCCCTCCAAGTTCTGCATTTTCAAAATTCTGAAATTTCAATTACTGAATTTCGGAGGAAACATGTATCAAGTGACCATCTACCCCTGTGGAAAAAATTATCGAGGTCGGGTACTTCAAACTTGAGATATATGGGGAAAACAACCAAACGTTCAACAGACACATATACACACAAACACACAGACACACAGACACACACACAGACGGAAACCTTTTTGCCCGTACCTCGTCTGGACCACTTGACACCCATGGGTACCCCACCATAGGGTACCCTCAATGCAAGTAACTCCAATAACAGAAGTGTTACCATATTCTATACCATAGATTCTATGATCCGCTAATATAGCCTAAATATCATCCAGCGTTTTCGGAACCAGAATTTGAATTTGAAGTCATGCATAGCAGTTAGGTCAATGGCGAGTTATATGCGTGATTATATGATGTGGCAGACAATGTAGGCCTACTTGTGCTCATACAGGGTACGAACGACTCATCCGTTATGTATTCAGTAATACGACCTGTCATTGCTGGGCATTAGGATAGGTGCCTGGTTGGAATGGAAAGTACATGTTGGAATTTGTTCAATGTACTTATTGGTGGCATGCATGTCACGACCCGCCTTTCTGATGAGCATCCCGTTAACTAGTGCAACAATAGTGGTGAGGACTCTCC
>JAUOBX010467753.1:0-10312 GCA_032360705.1 Eupentacta quinquesemita
GCCATCGGAAATCATTATAAAACCGGTCAAGCACAATCTCGCTCTCATTCCCTGGGAGTTCACACAAGCATAACATGGAAATGGCTAAAAGCCACTGCGAGGTACGAATGAATATGGATATCCTCGTAACTGTTTCGGTATGACATTGTCTCAGTAGGATACCGTAAGCAACAACACGTGTGCCGACAGTGCGAGGAAATTAGGAACGCAACAGCTGATCGTGACATCACACTTCTGTACTCTATAGACTACATGTAGTGAATACTGTCATAATGTACCTCACTATGCGGAAAAGAACGAAATCAATACAATACATTGTTATTGGTTTTATTTATTCAGATGTTTGTTACTAGTTTTTGAACGACTATAGGATTTGATTTGACTTTGTAAACATATACCCTCTGTGACGAGACTAGAATAGTGCGCAGTACAGTAGCACAGTAGTGATCTACCACACTGAATAGAGGGCAGTAGCACAGTAGTGATCAACCACACTGAGGTTTGTATTTTATAACAGAAAACTGCTGAACATGATATATTCGAATAACTGTTGAGCCCATGTGATCTTAGCGTCTATATAATGAAGTATAATTGACTGGCACGGCTATGTCTATAAGGTTTATCAGTAGGTGCTTCGCGCCAAAATCACCGACGAATCGTGTTTATATGATATAACTATTTGTTTAGGATGGACTTCGCTCGCATTCTGTGTGTGCTTGCTCTGTTCGAGTTAAAACCATAGCCAACTCCTCGAGAAATACTCGGTACGTGTGCCGCATAACACTACCAACTTTATCGAATTTTGGGACGGATATCTGATACCTACTAACAGTTTACAGCACACAGCGGGATAAAGGTAACACCTAACTCTCACATTTGGTTGAATCCCAAGTCGACCATCATTTACTCCAATCAACTCCATGAGAAATACTCGGTAGTCGGTACGTGTGAGTCTGTCGCTTACCACTACCATCGTCACTGGATGTTCATCGTGGGTACCTTGATAAAGGTAACAGTACAGCAACCTATTCCTCACATTTTGTCGAATATTAATCAACATTTACCCCTTATTAATTAAATGACCGCTCAATCGATAACACTTTTGGCGGTCCCTAATCATCACTGAATTGGGCAATAGCTCGTCTCGGAATATGAGAGAATCATTGTCTAATAAGAAGGTATGGTTTCCGACATTGCCGGTCAATATATTGGGGACCTACTCTCATTACGTAACCAATCAATGGTCTTCAGTCTTCAATCTCTACAGTATAAACCCTATAGTATAAACCCTTTTTCTCATGAACAGTAGTTGTGAGGAACCAAGGCTGGATCTATTTACCTTGGCCTAGGACGGGTACTAGGCCTATAATGCCCCGCCATTGTGAGTCATTAGGCCCTCATCATTCTCTCCCGCGAGAGAAGATGGTCCAATCCGTCATGTTGCGAATCAGAGCAACACTGCTGTATTTTTTGTAATTATCTGATTCCGCAGAGAAATGTATTGTTTACGCTCATCCCGCCGTAGTGTAACAATAGGCCGCCTAGGCCATTACCATCAGCTATTTCAAGCGGATTCCATTTGTGCTTTGGGTACGCTGCACTTTCGTCTGTTGGATCACAGTGTTGGTTGGCTCTGTTTTTCAACTCCAATGCATTCTTGGATGCGTTCAGTTATCAGAGCAGGTATTGGTTGCTGTTATTCAACGTTATTGATTCCAACTCGCGACCGTGCTGAATCCTGGGTGCCATACCTGTCTGATGCTATCCGGACGGAGATGTCCATGTCATTGTACAGAGCAGGTATTCGATTGCCCCTGTACGGTCCGAGAATACACTAATCATTCAATCTGCTGAAAACGACCTTGTCAATGGATGGCCTACTTGGTAATAATCCTCTGATCTCTTCCAGTTCATGTATGCTGTATCGCATAGTCATAGTACAGTGTAAGTGTGCTTGTATGCCTTATGAAACTGGGCTACTGAGCATAGGCTGCGATCGACTCAAATAGGAATGGGAAAACCCACAATATTCGAAATAAATCGTCCAAACGAGCCAATCTAAAATTACGATTCCGTTCCGAAGTTTGAAATGGACGTGTGATAAGAAAATATACCGTATTGTATAGTCCTAGAACCATTTGAAACATGGTAAAAACGGGAGAAAACTGCAGCCTTACATAACCGGCGCATATAACTAGGTTCCAGGTTCGGCTAAGCCAGCTGAATTTTGGCCTTACTGAAATGAGCAATAGATAGTCGTAACCTCTGGTCATCTAAAGTGACGTTATGTATATATCTCTGTTGTATAGGCTATATATACATTATACCTCGTATTAGTTTCAGTTCCTATTTCAGAAATACTCTGCGTATATGAACTGGAATAATAACCCACGAGTTGGGCCACTTGGGTCTATACGTAGTTATATTTCAATTACAATGATAATACAGTGGGTAGGAGGCCGAATCGCTGAGCTTGTTTGCAGAACTAGGTTATTGAGTATTGAGCAATAATAACTATATTGTTGATATGGAACAACGAATGGTCTTTGAGCCACCTAATACTTTTACAAAAATAACCTGAAATGGGGAAGTCAAAAGCTAAGTAGTTTAATTTTTATTCAGGGTATTCAGGAATTAATTGAAAATCAGGTTTGAAACTGAAGTGTTCCCAAGAAGAGACACTGTTGTGACGTTAGGTAATTATTCACATCACCATCACGAGCGTACGAGATATACAACCTGAAAGTTCAACAGACAACAATAACTATTTTCGGTCAATTGGTCAACTGTTAACCGACCCACGCCCACTTGACAAAGTTGACTTAGGGATAGATTACAAGTACAAGGGTCGTGTGATCCGAACTATTCATACACAATTCACGAAGGCGGAGATTGAAAGTGAGCAAACAATTATCAGCATGTCAAGTGGTTTGTTTGTATTGCTGCATCAGGTACAACTTGGTAAAATCAGGTAATACTTACTAGCCCTCCGATGAATTAAGTGCAGTTTAGGAATACAGAGGCAAGAACAGCATAGGGGAAGGTAGGGGACACCTCGATTTTCGATAAGGGCTCGATAAACCCAAGCTACCATCCATTCTCTGTACCTGAGAGTCAAATATAAACAAAGGTACTACCCCTATGCTGTCAATAGTAGCCCTTTATCGTGTTTAGAATTCGGCCTAAACACGACATGGATAACAAGGAAAATCCTCCAGGGACACGCTTGTGATTCATCGACATCAGTCTCGAAATAGGTATATAGTCATTACAGTATCTGTGTCTGTGTGTGTGACGCCTGGCTTGTGAAGAGGATAAATCGAACACACAGAAATGTGAGTACATGGTCCCAATCGTATAAAGGTAATCTCATGAGACAAATCTACACGCCAACAACCGAGACAGGAGATGATGAGATATTCCTAATATATCCCATGCTGCAAAGGGCAGTCGATGAATGCTCAAAGATCGAATCGTTGTAATAAGCGACATCAACGCTCAAATTGGTGCAAACTGCCAACGCATGACCCGTGGAAAGCTTGATGTTAAAGAAGGAAATAACCTTGACTGGGTCAGCGACAATAAATTGAAAGCGGTGAACACCTGCTTTCAGCATAGGAGAAACCAGCTCCACACTCGGTGCTCTCCAGGAGGTCATTGGAAGAATCAAATTGACTACATTGCCATCAGGGAGGAATGCAAAAATAGCCGGGCTGACTATGGTTTAGACCACCAACTAGTTTGGATGAAACCGGAAGGACGCAGCTGGAACAGAAAAAGTTGCTTACAACGGAGCCTAAACTGAATACGACGCAGTTGAAAGACCCAGCCACAGCTGCTGCATACGAAGCTAGTTTCAGAAATTATCTGAACGGCAAGGATGTAACATGGCCAGCTTTGGCAGATGCACTTACTCCAGCAACCAGAGAACACTGCTCTGTTAGAGGAAAGGCAAGAAAACCATGGATACAGAACCTGGAAATCACCCCAACCAGGCATTGGCATCGAAGATGAGAATGGTAAAATGCTTTACGAACCTGAGAGCATTAGAGACAGGTTGGCTCAAAAATCTTCAACTCAAACCTCTCCGGACACTGCCCTGATGCACACCCAACCGAGATGAAGGAACCAAAAGTAATGTCTAGTTAAATGAGTGCAGCCATTACGAAATTGAAAGTTGATGAGGCAGCTGGCCTGGATGGTATCTATGGGGAAATGATAAAAGCTGGAGGAGACACCGTCGTGCAAGCCATGAGAACAATAATTGATAACATAACAGTATATGGAAATACTGTTGTTTGGTCAAACGACTGGACGCGATCTGAAATCATCAATATACCAAATGTACCAGGAACACATGACTGTTTCAAACATAGAACCATCAGCCTTGATTAGCCGTGTTTTGGAAGTACTGTTGGAAGTTATCCGCAGCAGGTTGTCACACTTCATAATGCCACCGATTGCAGAGGCACAGTTCTGTGTTGTTGCTGGCAAAGAGACAACAGATGCAACCCTCACTATTTGCAACATCATCGAGAAAACGATGAAAAGGCAAGACCAACAGCTTTGGCTAATGTTTGTTGACTACAGCAAAGTACAGTCAATCACACGGCTCTGTGGAGAACTCTCCTGGATTTTGCAACTCCGAACCATCTAGTGTGGCTAATGGAGCGAGTGTACTCAACAGCTACAGGAGTAATTCGGGTATCGGATTGTCACACAGAGGAGTTCCCATTTCAGCAAGGTGTGAGACATGGCTGCATTGTGCCCCTCTTACTTTTGAACGCCTGCGGTGGAGCCATCATGCGACAAGCGGATGAGGCTGTGGATGACAGATCAGGTAGCGTTATTGGTGGAAAGGCGATAAGGAATATCCGCTATGACACTACATTTAATTGCGGGATCGGAAGCAGTACTGAAAAAAATAAGCGGCTGAATTGGAAAGATGTAGCCAAACATTTGATCTCCACATAAATACAGCAAGACTCATGTCAATGTTCATGGGAGTGAAGAACGAATTTCACTTGGTGGAAAAACAATCAACCAGATAGAGCGCTCCAAATACCTCGGCTCAATGATAGGAATGGACAGTTACTTTACGCCAGAGATTCACACCAGACTAGCAAGTGCAATAAACGCTGCAGACTCCTTTAACTGTGGAAGACCCAGGAAATCAGCCTGAATTTGAAGAAACAGTTGGTGAAGTCTTTGGTGTGGATTATAGCCCGCTATGGTGCAGAAGGTTGAGCCCTATAAAACAAACTGATATGAAAAAGACACAGTCATGTGAGTTGCGGGTCTCGCGGAGAATGCTGCAGGTCAGCTGGAAAGAAGAAAGACTGACGCATGGATTCACGAGAGTCGGAATACCTGAAGATGGAGGACTGCTGGCTCAACTGAAGAAGAGGGCGGGCAAACAGGAGAATGCCAACGGTTCCTTGAGGACTACGGCTACAAACAGCACACTGAGCACTTATGAGGCTAGCAACCTTGAGAAGAGAAGTTCAACATGCTTCATCTGATCAAACAGGAATGGGATATACAGCTTCCTCATCGACAGTAAGAGATGTAGATCGGGGGTGATTTATAGTAAAACAAATATGAAGAAAGGATTTGTTGGCCAATTTTGGATTGATATCGCAAAAACCCAACCCAACCTAACACCCACATACTTGGCGAGTGCATTCACCATGAGTAATTAATACATGGGTCCTATTGTTTTAGGGGAAAATTTCACCTGTGGTCGATAGGAATCTGAAAATCCTATTAACAAATGAACATGGAATGCTCTATCAGATCTGACTAAAACTTGTTTTGGAAAGGACAAGAACGCTATTGTTTTGATGTGGGCCAGAGACCATTTCTGTGTAAATGGGAAATTGTGCATATTATCGGCGACTTTTGGCTAACACTACGGTGCCGAAGGTTAGGCCTTATAAAACAAACTGACATGGAAAAGATACAGTCATTTGTGTTGTGGAATAATAACAAGAGGTTATACCATGACAATCACGAATCTGAGACATCAGACTATATATCCAAGCCTATGTGTAATCAGTCACCTGTTAATCAATCGGTAAAATGTCAACCTGCCTACTATCGTTACGGTAACATCTTAGTATCTGTATTTTTATATCAATCGCAAAATGTATACTGCTCTGTAATGGGTTATATCGACACATTAGTAACAGGATGCCCACATAGACTTTGATTGAGAATCGTAATTAACGTGCAAATCATGGGCAGTGTTCGAGCAGTGAGTGTGCCTTTATATTATAATGTAGTACTACTCTCATGACGAATAAGTATTAATACTATTCAAAATGTATTTCAGTTAGTCATCACACGCTATCACCTATAATACCGGAACATGCTGCTGCAACATTGCATCAGTCAAACGGGTCAAGAGCGGGTGCAATATGAACATTTATCCAATACATTTCGAAACCAGTGTACATGAGTTTTTTCATCTCCAGATATCAGATCCCTGAACATAGGGTACAGAAATTCTTCAGCATATATGAATGAAATGTCCTAGTCGGATGTGACGATATGAGAGGACATTATACACTGTCAACATTGCGGGAATCCTGTCAAATATTATTATATAATATTTGAATCGATCGTCGGACTTTTGAACTCAATATATATAAATATTTAGATAACGTGCAGACTTGAAAATGATGCATTACCCATAAATTAGTTATTCAGTCTCTTCTTCCATGTGCAACAGTACGTTAACACAATTGTGTTGTACGGATCTCAATATAAATATTTAGATGATGTGTAGACTTGACTGTATGTGTAGACTCTTCTTCCGTGTGCAACAGTACGTTAACATGAATGTGTTGTACGGATCTATCGTGCTACCACAATAACAATCCACATTTATAGTCGTCTCTACCACAAATGCGTACCGCCGCGGTTTCATGTTCTAACAGATTACATACATGTCGAGTAATCGCTCCGTAGATCCGACCTCTGCAACCACGTCCTACACACGAAGAAGATGGCACACCCTGGAGTTCTTTAGTCATAATTGGCGAGTTAGCTCGTGTGATGAGGCTGTCTACATACCTTACATTACGTGAACACGAAGTAACAACTCCTGGAAACACAGACTAAATTAGCTTTGGGGTACACAGTGGCCTGCCCGACGATTTTGTCCGAAATTTCCCTCCGAAGTAGTCGAGTAAACTCACCATAGCCAACTCAGAAGAAACTAAACTGTGTCCTCTAGATCACTCTGGACGGTCCAGTGGCTCTAATGCGACTATTTCATAGCAATTGTCTCAACTTATTGAACAAGAGCCTGATGAAATGAATTGGTAATTTTCTCATCAGTCTGGCTGACTTGCCAGAGTTACTAAATCACGTGACTGGTATAGCATTCATAGATTGTTTAGCTGTTCCCGTGATTATTGAGCAGAACAGGCAGTCAAACCAAAGCCAAAAACAACGAAACAAACGAACCAATTGCACATTACCTCGCAAAACGTTCATCTGCAATTACGTGTATCACGTTTGTCACGGTTGCGATGTCGCTGTCGTCTGCTGGTGTATGTCCCCATCGCAACAGTCGGCAGTTGTCTTCTCCTGAGCTTACGGCAACTGTCTCCCAATTATTCACTAGGTGTTTTGTGTCTCAAGCCTGTTGTTTCAACTCATCCCCGTGATAGCAACAGTATCAACCTGTACTACGGTGAGTATGTTTAGCGTACTCGGTGAGGTTGACGGACTCCAAAATGAGCGGCACTTCAAAGGTTTCCATACCAAAATCACCTCGGATGCTGCTCACAGTTTCGGGGTATATTGTCATGTAATTGAGAGGACGTTACTGAGTGGCTTGCTGGGAAATATGCAGCAGCTCCTCTCTAACCGTCAGCAAATATATAATACCATATAATACCAAGAATGAATTACAGATGCATAGAAGAACTCTACTAACTGATGACTTCAGTCAATTCTTTAGTAGTGTTATGAAGAATAGTGGAAATAGGTCCATGTATCAGGTTCGTGATGAAGTTTGTGTTGAGAGCTCCACAGCCAGCTGTTCCGCTGATACTATAATATTGTTATTAGTATTGAAGAAGTTAGTGATATGATCGATAATTTTCACACGGACATGTCCCCTGGTTTGGATAATGTGACGGCAGGACATTTGTTGACTTATGGTAGATCAATTATTCTTCGCACGTTATTGTCTGAACTATATAGTGCCATGTTGTCTACTGGTTATGTCCATCTCTTTTTCACACTGGTGTTAGCATTCCCATTCTGAAAAATCTACTCTGAACCCTCATCTTGCTAAGAACTACCGTCCAGTGACTTTCAGCTCAATTCATAGTAGGTTTGTTGAGCAATTTTTATCACAATGAGAGGCACATATTAGCAATAACCAATATGGATTTGGAGGAGGTAGAAGAACGGGTATGGCATGTAGTTTGTTGAATGATTTCTCACAGTATAACTGATAAGACTGCGTTATATGTTGCCGAGCTGGGCGCCGGAAAATGCTTTGACTTAGCTAAGCTCTTTATTCTATAAACTTATTAGTGTCATTCCTAACAAAGGCAATTCCTCTATAATTGGTACAGGAGTTTGAATGCAACTGTAGTGGAATGGGTTGAATTGCTCAGTCTTTAGAGTTTCCGGGGTACCCGCCAAGGAAGTGTTTCATTCCCATACACATTCAATATATTTCTAAATGACCTTTTATTGGAGCTGCAGTGCTCCGACATTGGTGTTAATAATGGTGGGTCATTTTATAACTCTTTTGCCTATGCTGTTCTATTCAGGTATGAACTTTCTCAGATACGGCATGTAATCGGAGGCATGGTCAGGTGATGCGTTCTGTTCTGGGCGAGGAAGAAAACTACGAAGGCAATATAGGCCTACACAATTTGTGTTCCCCTCTTCCCACCCGAAATCTTTCACCAATTTACACCGCCTATAGCATGGAGCAGTCCAAATATGGTTACGAAAAATAATTGGCTATTCCCAACTTTGCATAATATTCACAGAACAAAACGCATCGATAGCTAAAACGTCGTGATTTATACACAAAGCCTAGCAATACTCCTTGTTTCGTCAATTGAATCAGAATCACTACCAGAGCGCTATATTATGGATATTATCTTTCTGGGGGAAACGAAACGAAGTTGAGAGAGGAAATAGCATACGGTAATTCGGAGGAGCCTCGGGTCGATGCATATAACTTCTATATTATCGGATCAAGAAATGTGATGATGTTATTGCTCACCGTTTCAGCCTTCCATTTATTTGTATTCGTTTTATTTTCAGTCCCGTGGGGAGGACGGAAGACAACGCCAATGGTTACCAAACTACGAATACGCAGTGAGTTTGACTGAAGTTGACTCTACGCAGATTCAATGCCATGATCACTGATCCTTTCCTGGCATATTTCATATTTTCAACCTCATTTGTTCTTTCAACCTGTGAAGTGTCGGAAATATATATTAAATGGACATAACACATGAGAGGGTGCTCATCTTCTTCTTTTGGCTCAATTCGGCGATCGCGTGATTCACAGATAACAGTCAGGTACACGCTAGACCTACTGTATGTAGCAGCAGATGCGTGACTTAGTTGTCTTCGATATAGAGAGGTCTACAAAGTCGCGATGTGACTATAATACCGTCGATGTTAGATCCATAGGTCCGTGATGTGCTGTATCTTTAGTTTCTCTTCCAGACTTCAGACGGTGACAATTGTCCATTTTGCTCACAACTCTGTCAATTCTGTCATCACAGTTGTCCCTCTACCTTTAAACACTCGATTATGAGGCAAATTCTTTGAAACTTCACACGCCATGGACTAATTTCATATCATTAAGTGGAGCTTTGGATTGCGTTGTTAAATACTTGCTGGTTTTGAGTGAGTGCGGGGCTGTCACTGATCTTACATTGGTAGCACCATTGGTGCCAATGTGTCTTTCAAGCTCGAGGCCAGTAAACCCCCGACTGATATACGGTGTCATGAAGTTTAACAACAATGTATCCGTTATTTTCAGTCTGCATTATTGAGAAAATACTGGTCGAACAGGGCCCTCGGAACGAATATCACTGTATTCTGTAATGACGTACTCAATTTAGGAATGTTAGTTGAACAGCGCCCCTCAAACAAATGTCGCCGTACATTCAAGAGCACAACCATTACCTGACTACGTGTTCAAGTTTAGCTGCAATTTCGTTAATGCCAATAAAAAGAGCTTAAAGCCCCGGTCACACTGCAACGATATCGTATAGTGCACCGATCCGATTTTTTCGATTTTTGGCTTACGAATGCCAGT
>JAUOBX010467864.1:0-10312 GCA_032360705.1 Eupentacta quinquesemita
AGACAGTTCGCCCACCATAACCATCTACGTCGAAGTGCCAGTCCCCAATCTGAAGCTAATCCTTCGAGGGGATGTATTGGTTGCCAGTTGCTGGTTTCTTCTGAGCTATACAGCAGCTGAATATACATCGTAACCTGACTGTATGCATGAGAACAATCCATATATTCTGGGTTAGGAAAATTAGGTCAATTCACGAAACTGGAAATTGAATAAAATAAAATACAACAAGTTGCTTGTCAAGACCTTAGTTTGTGTCGTTTGTTCCCACAAAACCCTATGTTGGTGGAGTTGATCAACCTCAGGTGGACGGAGCTTTCTGTTGTGTTATAGCAAACGATACTTCAAACAGTTGTGCTTAACCGTAATTCCTGAAATAGCCAGTAATTTTGGCAAGGATGAAGAATTGTAGCCCTAACAACAGTACTATAATTACGAACAAATATTCAACTAAGCCAATAATGGAGCAAACGCCATCTCTTATGCTTGCTCCATGCGAGGATTGGGAAATAGAACACTAATAACAATATTAAAAGTTACAGACATATATTCAACGCACACTTAGGCCAATGCTGGGGCAAACACCAACTCGTATGCTTGCTTTATGCAAGAATGAAGAATGGTAGAACTATCAGTTCTTACAGACATATGTTCAACACACACCTAGGCCAATGATAAAGCAAACACCACCTCTCATGCTTGTATCATGCAAGGGTGAAGAAATGTAGCACTATCAACAATACTATAAGTTACAGACATATGTTCAACGCACACCTAGGCCAATGATAAAGCAAACACCATCTTTCATGCTTGTTTGATGCAAGGGTGAATAATTGTAGCACTATCAACAATACTATAAGTTACAGGCATATATTCAACGCACATCTAGGCCAATACTAAAGCAAACACCAACTCGTAGGCTTGCTTTATGCAATAATGAAGAATTGTAGAACTATCAACATTACTATAAGTTACAAACATATATTCAACTCACACCTGGCCGGTGGTGAGGCTTCATGCCAGGCTTGGGAATTGTAACGCTAACAACATAAATATAGTTACAAACATATATCCAACTTGTACCTATGCCAATTTGAGGCATACACTATATCCTCTGCTTGTATCATGTAAGGGTTATGAATGAAACAATAATAACAATACTAATGTTACATACATATATAAAACTCTCATCTAGGCCTGTAATAACGCAAACACTATATATTTTGCTCGCTTCATGAAGAAGGATGAAGAAATGTAACGCTAACGGTAATATCTCATTAAGTTACACACATGAATTCAATTCACATCTAGGCCACTAAAAATGCAGACACCATCCCGTTTGCTTGCTTGCATGGATGGATCCTACCGGTATTGTTATGTGAACCGGTCGAAGGTCGTCTGCGGTCACTAGATATATGGAAGTCATCGACTCCTGGTGAATATGATGAATCTGAAATAGTTAGTCTGATAATGCGGAAATGCTAGTTTTGAAGTCATAAACAACAAGTCAAGGAAACACTGAAATGTCTAGCATTGTGCTCTGAATATACAATCCAAAACCACCTTCTGGCATGCATCGCGGACAATAAGTAATCCCTTGTAATTACTATTTGCACAAAATTAATGCAGTTGACACAGAACAGTGTGAATTTTGTTGTAACTCTGTTGAAACAATTGAACACTTATTCTTTTATTGTCCATTCGTTAATTTTCTTTGAGGTTCCAATATCCATATTTTGGCAAATGCTAAAATCAAGTGCCTGCTTGATAAGGTAGAAGTGGTTCTATTCGGTTGCGATGGAAGTCAAATGATGAATCTGATCATAATTTTAGTTGGATACTATATTTTCAAGTGCAAACTTGCAAAGCGGCAACCCTCTACCCACTACTACTAAGGGATCACTTTTGTTTACAGAATTGCATAGATCGAATTAAGGAAGGATTGGGTGAATTATTGGTTGCCGTGGGCTAATATCTTCCGATTAAATATAAGGTAAGAAATATATGTTAAAAATCATTGAATAATTGTTTGTTCCACATATGATTTGTCCACAACGAAGAGTCGATAAAAAGTTATTGGAATGTTCGCATTCATACCAGCATTTATCAATTTGTGTTTTCGGATATCAGTATACTGTATTGAGTAGAATTAAGCATATCTTACAGTTTTACAGTATTTAACTATACAATATCTTATCCGAACGGCAATACAATATAATATCTTGGGATCAAGTTAAGAACATGATTATTTGGGGATGTCTCATGCATATTAGGCCAGGTGTCCATACGTATACAGATACGGTAAAAGCAGACACAATGGGAGTGTACTAACATGTTGTGGGGTACAGACAGGTTCAAGGGCGGACAGATCACGGAAACGATATGGATCACACAATCAGTAGGGCAATAACTATTGAGTACCAATGCGGCGAAAATGTCGCTTGCAGCGAAAAATCATTGGTTGCAATCGAGTCTTCGACACAACTCAATTATCAGCAACAACACTCATGACTGTCTTGCTCCCGATGCGACAATTTCGGAACAATTATTTGGCCAAGTGCCTTCGGTATGATAATTATGTGAATGGAGAGGGACGGATTGCGGATTATTGTTTGATATTGTTGGGTATGTATGTGTATCATGTAGGTGCATGGTCATATTGCGGACAAGGAGGCCTAAACAATGCCTATTTACTTATAATCCATAATTATGCGCATACATAATCGGCACCAAGATCAGATGGAAGAAGATCTTATCAATTGAAAGTAGAAAATGCATTACGAACAGTGTGAGTGTGAACAAAGCCTAGAATACTATTTTCATGATTCTTTCTGTGCCCTAATAAGGTCGATAAACAAGTGGGTTCGCGAACCGCTAGTCTTAGTTTGTAGGTATTTCATATGGAGTACATGATCCATATTGTTTTGGGTTACGATCAAATGTCATTTGAGGTCAACATAGGTCAATCTCCAGGAGCCTCATGAAAATGATGATTGGTCAACGAAAAGGAACAGATACCTCTTACTTTTTGTGTAGGTTGGCCTTGTAGGGCATATTGGACTGGTCGACGTGCAAAACTTCCTTCATTTGTATTCAATCTGAACCTCATTTCTTGGACCAAAAGCTTCCTCTCCAGCCCCACTATCTCCCCCCGATTTGACGGTGCTCTCTCCCTCTCTCTCTCCCCCTCTCTCTCTCTCTCTCTCTCTCTCTCTCTCTCTGAGACTCTCTTAATTAATGTTATAGTGTCCCCCAAGGCTGTGTTCTCTCCTCAGTGGCCCGTCAGTTGAACACCGATTTATTTTGGATTGGGCACTGCGAGCTGTGACTGTGGAGGGATTCAAACAATGAGGCACATAGTGAATGACTGTCCCATTACCCAACCAGAGGGGGGTTTAAGGCCCGACACAACTGCGAGGAAGCGGCCCTGCAGTGGCTGACGGAGGTGACGTACTGATTGCATACGACAACCACATCAACAACAACTTGCGGTGTTACATTTCATCATGACAATGTGGTGCATGAGTGCCCCTCATAATAGCTGAAAAACAGAGGCTGTCTCCACGAATACTTGTATTTGTGCGTACGTACGTGAATCCTTCCCAAAAATGTCACTCCCAGCGGATTCAATCTTATTAACACTGACAAACAGGTAAGCACTATAATTATTTACCGAATTTTATTTTCCAGCTTGTGAGCAGGATAACTATAGATATATTTCATACATGGCATGTGAATTGATAAACACGGATTTACAAGTAAAATCGAGTTTAAAATGAAACAGGTCATTTGGAACGTGTTTTTTTCTCTTTTTTCCCTCTATTGACCCCGGGTGACCTTGGAAAAATAATGGAGATCCTGTACTGCATACCAAGTATGAAGTCTCGTCACCTTTCTATAGTTATCGTGTTTACATTGTTTCCAGACTTCGGCCTCTGTCGAGGTCGGCTCCAGGAGACCTTAGACAAGACCCCCCCCCCCCATCTGCCCCCAAAGTAGGGATCATGAACTCTAAAATGGTGAACCCACATGGCACTTCCGTGAATATGGCGCAAGGGTAGGAAGCGACGAATCTAACAAATATGTAAGGAGCCTCTTTGATACAGCGCCGTTAAAAAGCAATGGCATATAACACACAATATCGCTACATCTCGTCCAGCAATAAAATCGACTCGAGGAAAAGAATCTGGCTATACAAAGCTCATATCTCGAGTGCTGTCTTTCACAACATCGAAGGCTGTACTTCGATAGACGTCTCCCACCGGGATCTCCAAGTAGGAATGCTCAAGATTAGTTTGCCATACACGATAACCTATAACGCCATATACAAACGAACACAGCCGTGGAGTGATTGCATCATAGAAAGAAGAATGGATATGATCGAGTCATCTAATGAGACTGCTAGCGGAGACAACAAACGGACAATCTTCAGAGAGGCTTGAAACCAGAAAACCTAGAGGAAGGTCAATTACTTTTCAGCGGAGCAGAGTCAATCAAGACTTCACAAACATCAGAGGCGATCGACAACTAGAATCACAAACTATGACAGTACTTACAAGTGACCGTAAGGCATGTTGAGCAATAATAGGTGGTTGTACGCAGGGCCGACAAACGGCGGGATACCATATCAGAAAACGACGACGACAACGACTCATATAGCGTTATCTAACTACTGAAGTGCGCACTGGTCGAAACACAGAATAACCAGGCTCATCTCCTTTGCTACCAGATTGGACAGTCCGATTCCTATCATGCATTCTCTCCACTCGCTTCCTATCTGACAACGTATCAGGCTTAACACGTGCTTATATATGTTCACTCTACCAATGCCCCGATGGATGTGCACCTCATGTACCTCATTGATATGAACGAGAAGAGACAATCAGAGAATATAATCATTATACTGGGAATGTTGGGGGGAGTTTTACTCATGATACAGGGGTTTGGAATTCTCCACATATTTTGCGGCACGCTGGTTTTTATCATCATGATGGTTTACTTGCCGGACACGGTAAGCCTAC
Organism: Eupentacta quinquesemita; assembly: GCA_032360705.1. Classification (NCBI taxonomy): domain Eukaryota; kingdom Metazoa; phylum Echinodermata; class Holothuroidea; order Dendrochirotida; family Sclerodactylidae; genus Eupentacta; species Eupentacta quinquesemita. The sequence continues at coordinate 5,019 of JAUOBX010467864.1, forward strand.
CGATCTCATACAGGCCGGCGAGGGGGCAGACCTGGATACAGCACTCTCGTCATCTGCGATCCTTGCTAGATCACGAACCAAGGCAATGCCTCTGTAGCGTGACCGCACTGTGAAGAAGGGGGGTCATTCTACGCAGACGATAACATACAAATCACCTTCCACTCATTTTGAGCAATGCAGTGGTGATTTGCAGTGGTCATCTGTGACTCAAACCTAATGATACTCATAGATAACACATTATATCTTACCTTATAGATAGGCTAATTACAGCTGGGTGGCCGCTTTGAATGTGACCCTTGATTCATCTCAATCGGTTTTGGGTTTCACACGCCTCCACTATACAAGTGGCCTGTACAAACTTACCCGCTAAAAACATTCTAGGTTACTTCCTAAGAGAAGGAAAGCATTGCTTGCTTGTGGATCATATGCCAGGTGAAACCAGTACCAGTATATCATCTATTGCACGATCACGTCGGAAGGGAAGAATATAATTCATTCACAGTTACCAGCTATCAGGGTGGGATAAAATAGGTGAACAAGTCCATCCCATTTATTCTCCCAGAAAGCCAGTCGAAATAAGTACCTAAAGTAGAGAATGTATATTTCATCATCTTAGGATACAGTGTAACACTATTGTTCGTTTTTGAATAAATTGCCATAACTAGAACCATCTTAGTAGTAATATACATAGGCCCACCTTGTTAAAAGTTGACGCACCAAGATTACGAAATCTTCTTCCTGAGACGAATTCTATTTTCTGTGTATTAACTGATTGGCATTGATAAATACAATATACGAAGAACGTACGAAGGCCTGAATACCGTAATGATTACATTTCAAAACATATGCCTGACTTATTCATGTGTGACTCTTCCTTTAATCTAACTTTACTTAATACCATATATGGAGATATTTCCAGAATAATATAATCATATTACTTTTTGCGCCTACTAGGCGACAACGAAAATAGGTTGAGTTCATCTCAGAGTTAGAGATTTACACTACTTCCTCTATATCTCCAGGTAAAATCATGGGCTGTTGAATAGATTTTAGGCTCTCATAACACGGAAAATAATTAATATTTTATCACGCTATACGCCATCCCGGAGCGTCGAGCGGCTTTTGTTAGAATGGTTGACATAACATTTCGGGTAAAACTATATTTCGTTTGAGAATTAATCTCCGACCGTTTGTTCTGAAAGAAATAACTGGCAATTATTCAGCGGCATAAAATGCCACCGGTACGAAACATAATAATCTCGGCTATATCCATTCGGGTGTTATCACTAATCACCCGAATGTGCAGTAAATGTGATATTTGAAACCGATGCCGATTTCATTATTTTATTTATACTGGTCCCATTTTGCAAGGTCAGTCGTAAAACGTTCGACCTATATCGAGTCAGCAAGCAAAGTACAAACATTATCCATATTCGGTAACGTTAACACTTACGGTTAATGCGCACTGGTTATGAGGTAGTTACTGATTGGCTGTCTTCTATAACATCGATTGTGCTCATTGTTAGGATTAGGGATTAGGGTGTTAGTGTTAGGCAGTATGGCAAATTCTTGTAAATAGGTGCACTTATGCCTAATCTAATATACCCAAATACCGTAAATGTCACAATGAAATGCGTGTCAGCCCCCACACCCTATATGACCCAATTGACGGAAGTTAGCTGCTACATAGATGACCCTGGAATGGGACAGTGATGTCACACAAGTGCATCACGTAGCTCCTGATAATCTGTCACGAACTAGAAATAGGACAAAGTGACAATACTTTTATATTAATTATTGAACCCAAATTGTGATTCAGGTATACAGGCATTGTTGCAATTCGTTTTAAATGTACCCAAGATTGATGATACCGTATGTTATTAACGAACAACAATACAAGGTCCCAACTTCAGCATACACCGCGGTCAGCATTTGGCTGCGTGGCTGATGGTCAAATTCAGTGGAAATGATAAAATATGTTTTTTTCTGTCACAGTGTAGCATGCGGTACCGGTACTCTCTGAATTTAACATAGCTAGAGGATATATAACCTAATGGCAAAGACGTTGCATTCATAGATTTAGTTATCAACTTTATTTTGATGTCTCAATGTGAATGTATGTTAATACATGCATATCAACATATTTGAGGTGTCATATCAACATATAAATTTGACATCGTTCCGCCTTTCTAAAAATGCTACATTTCCACACAGCCCATGGTTCAATTAGTGTACAACATTGTCGGTGTTGGACCCCTTACACCGACACTGGTGTTGGTGTTGGTGTCGGAGGCAGTGGTATCGGTGTTGGTGTCGGACACCATACTGCAAGTGACCTGTCAATTCCGTACTTTGTCGAACGCAACTTGTGCTGTACAATCTCGACACAAGCGTCCCGTCACCACAACATGTCCCCCGAAGGACATCCCAATAGGACAGCCACATACAGCGCACGCTACTAGTCACACGTCACCTCACTAGTTCATCAGTAACGCCTGAGTGGGACGAGGCAATGTATATCCGTACAACAATAAATAGCGTTCCTGTACACATTGTCAGAAATCCCCACACAAAAGTCCAACTTGATCAGTCCAGTCAGGTTGGACTTTGCTTGATTACAAGCTGAACATTCTAAAAGTATCGAAATCTCACAATTTCCCAATTTTTGACCCAAAATGACCCCCCATCGGGACAAAAATGGATAGCGTTCCTCTACACTTTTTCAGAAACCCACACACAAAATGTCAGCTTGATCAGTCCAGTGAGGTTGGACTTTGCTTGATTACAAGCAAACAATTATAAAAATATCGACATTTGCCTAAGGACGAGGCCAGCGGGCGTGGGAATCGAACTCACAACCTTCTGATCACGAGTCCTGCGCTCCATCGACTGAGCTAATCCAATCTCCAACCAGACATGTCCTCATCTAAGGCATGTCGTAATTGTGGTATGCCGCTAATAAGCTATTCATATAGCCAACCCATGAACATTGTTTCATGTACGATTTGCGTAGTCTCCAGAATGGTGACTGGTGCAAATTACCAGTCAAAGGCTGGACCTGAATAACAGATACAGGCACCAACAGTGAACCTCGAAATTGAGTGAGATCTGTGACAATAGAGAAAAAACACGAAGTGGATCATCGAATATTATATTTTGATATAGGCATAGTTTCCGATGTCGTGTGTTTTTATTCAGTGACATGTTATACATTTTTAACTGACGGTGATCACCTGACGGATAACTATATGTGACCAGTTACAAGGAAAAAACCTTTCGGGTATTCCTACCTGTGCTGATATACCTACAGACTGATATAACCAAGCATATTCCCTGTCTCATCTCATTCGATTTTGATTTGATTTGAATGCTATGGGTTCAGGAAGCTACTGGAGGCTCATTGAGAATTCATGGCCGCGTTGTTCTTGTATAACTCGCCGTCTCTGTGCGACTAGTGTTCAGATGATTGATTTGGAAGCAGGGGTGTACTGTTATCGATCCCAACCTGCTCCCTGGACCACCATTTCACGTCGCCTCCGAAGGACGACCAGTGAACTCCAAGAACCTGGAGGAGCGGCAGGTCTTTTGTTTTCATCTTCTCCCGAAAATCAACACTGGATATTGCGTATAAATGACCGACAAGACTTATTGCAAATAATCCGCAACAACCCCCACAGGTCCTGCTTTTGGAAGGAAAAGAAAAAAAGAAATGCATTCCGGTATGTTGATTTTTCTTGTTATAACCATGAGCTTTGAATATTTCATACCCAAATTGATGAACAATTTATGATATGGATGAATTCATTGCTATAGTATCGTGACACAAAGTATGTTTGTTAACAATCGTCAGCAGATGTATTAATACAGGTTGACAGGTGGGTATTCCTAGATTGTTGTTAGACCTCAGCTGAATAAATATCATTAACTGCCAGGTGATTATGTCAACTGGAGATTTAAAGCAAATTTTAATAAAACATGAAACATTGAAACTATGCCTATATTCCGTCCAATAGCATATAATATAAAATTATTTATTACGTTTTTCAGGGTCTATATGATTGAATGAAATACATCCCTGTATGACATGACATAACACACCGCCAATAATCGTAGTCATATCACAGACATACGATTTGCTAATTTCTTCGGATAGATTAGGTGGACTGCCAGGTAAAATATTTAAGTGCCATCTAGAATTGACGGTAATAGCCAGTGTGTATTTATGTGCCTTCCATTAAAAGCGTTTATTACCATATTCCCAGACCATGAAGAACAACTGGCTGATGTTGCCTGTCAATGTCCGCATTCTGCTCCCTACATACGATTCGAATTTACTCATTGGTTATGTAATTTTCACTAATCCATATCATCCTCAATCACTGTCAAGCCAGAATTTGAAAACGCAATCAGTGTTTATTATCCTCACGTGCAAAAAGAACTGCTAATTTTACATCATGATATTACAGTCAATGCCCGGAGGAACGATTAACGGGCCAACAGCTGGCAGCAGTATGCGAATACATCGTCGTCTGGTCGTAATAGCGAATTATAGTAATAGTGAGTAGCCGGGCTAATTACAAATATACTGATGATGACATAACGGGAGCGACATCTCTGATTGCCCTGTTCCCGGTTAACTTTTTGACGGTGACGAAATGATTCATCACCCTTGAAGACGACGCTCTGTCCAGCCTTCCTTTAATCCATTTAGGCCCATCCACCGGAAGTATATTATAACTGTTCGGTATATATTGTATACCTACATTCAAGATGTCGCCATACCTTTTATTAATTATGCCGTAAGGCCAATTAATAAGATGTATAAATGTATCGCCTGTATAACGATTTATACCATGCTCATGTCAAAGCAAACAGTTATTACATGACCCTGATCATGGGAAACAGGTTCGCTACCCTTCAATCCCGCTATGGGTGCACATTGTTCCCTCGCCCATCATCCCAAATACCCCTCGAATGAGTGGGACGAGGCAATGTAGATGAAGCCCTTGCCGATATTGACGCAGTGGCGCATCTGACATCTGAATCTTGTTAATTAGGTTGTCAGGAAGACCAAACAGCAGTGAATTACAAGCGTCCAGCCTAGATGTAACGAAAGCATAGACCAGCATGGTGGTAATCTTCTGATCCAGGTATTGGCGAATGTTCCCTATCATTATTATGGCATGGAGAGCAGCTTTACAGAAGCAATGCACGTGACTAGACATGCTCATTGAAGAATCCATGATCATTCCTAAATTCCGAGCTTGAGGAACAGGGTGGATAGTGGAATTGCC
>JAUOBX010467975.1:0-10311 GCA_032360705.1 Eupentacta quinquesemita
AATTAGATCTTTAAAGCGCCTTACAATGTGATAACAAACTCAAGACGCTGTACAAAGCAAAGACTTAAAAAGCAATAACAAATACATGAAAAGGAAACCGCAAACACCCAATGAAAACTAGATACCATGAAACGATGAAAACAAAGTAAATGCCATCTTTAATGAAATATAAATGGGCAGCCTTTGCTGAATGTAATTCTTCTAAGATTCTTTGGATGTTCATTTCTGGTGAGCCTCTGCAACGGGGGTCTTTCTGAGAGAGCCTGAGTTTGTCTATATTTGAGGTGCCCGTGAGTTAATTTCTTGGAAGATGGTTATTAGACGTGCTCTTAGTCGTCTGATGTCAAGCCTCTCATACTCAAGACACTGAAGCATCTGGGAGACACTGGATTCTCGGTTGTGATTGATCTTGACAAAGCGTGCAGGACGGTGCAGCTCTTTTTTGCCCCTTCTCCATTGTTTCAACATGGGAAAGTTTGTGGGGATTCCAGATATTGCCGCGCAGTATTCGAGCTTAGGGCGAACTAGTACTCTGTAGGCGACAGCTTTAGTTTCTTCCCCACAACATTTCAGAGTCCTCTTCAATGAGCCAAGAACTTTGTTGCCTCCAGATGAGACTTGGTTTATGTGTTTTGACCATAAGAGTCCTTAGACAATTTAACTCCAAGGTAAGGGTGGTCTCACTGGTCTATACCTCTTGTAGTATCATGGGAGCTTCCCATCTTGTAGTGTTGGCGATTGCTTTTTTCTTATGTGTCATATCACTCATATGCATCGTGAAGCATTTAGAAAGGTTGAAGCTCATTTGTCATTTTTTCTCTCTGGTACTTAGTGTAGGCCCCTTTCTATGTCCTGTTGGAGGATGTCAGCGTCGGCTGGAGATGATATATCACGATATTTCACGATACAAGATACAGTAATCTGCAAACAGCCGAACTTGACAGTTAATCGAGTCAGGAAGGTCGTTGATGTGTATTAGGAACAGCAAAGGACCTAGTACCATGCCCTGAGCGACTCCAGAAGTGACGGGTGAGTTTTTCGATCTCTGTCCATCCAGGATCACAGATTGGTGGCGCATCGTAAGAAATTTGTTAATCCAGTCTTTAATATCATCCCTGGTTCCCATATTAGTAGTCGCCGATGAGGGACCGTATCAAATGCTTCACTGAAGTCAATTATAATCGAAACCACTCGGCTTCTTCCATCTATGATCCTTGCAAGGGCTTCGGTAATCGATCGATCGATCTCGCCTCGTGTTATGCTTCCACCCGAAGGTGCTTCAGCTGACTAAGGATGACCTTAGTCGGAAATATTGAGGCTCCAGTTATGTTCGTGGAAGGACACCGGCGAAACTCGCCTACTCTTTTCGAAGAGTGCCCTGAAGTAACGAGGCAGGGGTGTGTGAACCTGCTCCCGGGACCAACATTTATCTCCTCATCCGATGGACGTAAGTACAACTATCCCAACGTGCGGCCACTTTCCAACACGAAGAAACCGGCGGGGGGAAAAGGAGCCTAACGACGACTCCAGGGTTTGAACCCGCAGGCTCAGGGACCCTTGACACGGAAGACTGAGGACTTATCCAGTCGACCACCTCACCGCTCTGATGCGGCGATGGACTTGGTAATAATGGGAGTTATTTCAATACAGTCGCAATTAGAAATGGCGGACGATTGTGAGCAGTTACCGTGACTGGATTGAAATCTTCCGATGAATACTTATGATCGTCCTCGGACGGAAAGGGTCGTAGAAAGTCGGTCCCATGAGTAGTCTGGGATCAGACAAAACCTCGATGTCATCTGAGCAACAGTCGAATAAGAGGGCGTATTATTTGATTTTTGTCCCCGGCGCATAGCCATCCATGATATCTACTACCATCGATACAGCCTGGATTTCCGGATGAGCCTTATGTTACTTACTACTCATAACATTCAAAGTCTGAAGATTAGGTACCGTGTCTGCTCATATGTTAATCATTATAGTATCATTGTAATCCAACTGAAGATCGTAAATTCTGTACATCCCCCGCAACAGAATCCAAGGCTAGCGTCAAATTAAGCGTCGTGTCTTTTCATATGTAACTGATGGTAATTATTAGGATATCATCGTCATCTGACTGACTATTCTATCTGTACTGAATGACTTTACATTCCTTCAACAGATTCCAAGGCTAGCGCTGTTACCCGGAAGTTTTCCATGACAAGGAATCAACGACTCACTGAATTTATCTACACTACTGAAACGGTAGCAACTCTGTTGGGGTGTGCGGACATATGCACGGCCAGCGAAGAATGTCTCTCGTTCAACTACAAGAAGAGCCCAGACTCTTCCAACCTACACCTGTGTGAATTGACTCACGGTGTGTCTGCATATAATACAGATGCGATGGTGGCTGACACTGGATATGATCTTAGCCAGATAGCACTACCGGTAACATGACTGATGTCGTTATAATCCATCGTTATTATCATACATATAGGTCTACATAAATGAGTTGCAGGGATACGAGGATATATACATGCAACCTGAATTTATATTTTATTCCTTTTTTTTATTATGAACATTTATATAGCGTCATAACTAATACAATATTATATGACGCTTTACAAAAATAAATATGTAACACTTAGAAAGCACAGCAAAATACGGAGGAAGGAATACGGAAAATACAAACACGGGAAATACAACACAGCTAGACTGTGGCAAATATATACAAGGCAAGAAGAAGACCAGCAAGAGAGCAAACAATCACCCGAACGCCTCTCTGAAAAGTAAAGTCTTCAACGACGCTTTTAACGCGGAAAATGTTTCACGACCATGTACCTTTGGAGGAAGCTCGTTCCTTAATTTTGCACCAGCAACAGAAAAGGCACGGTTGCCAAACTGTTTGGTGCGAGTGGAAGGGATGAAAAGTGTAAACGAAGAAATGCTCCTAATGTTATAGGTAGAGGTACGTCTACACAATAGATTACTGAGATAGTCGGGTTCTTTCTTGTTGAGACATTTATACACAATACAGAGGACTTTTAATTTAATGCGTTGCTCTACTGGGAGCCAATGTATTATACGCAAGGAATCCGTGGCGCTGTCATATTTTCTCTTACGAAGAATAAGCTTAGCTGCTTGGTTCTGTGTAGACTGAAGGGGACGCAGAGTGAAGAGGGTAAACCAAGTAGTAACGCGTTACAATAATCGATGTGTGAAACCACGTGCAACGGACTTACAGCTTTCGACTGTGAGGCATTTACGAATCTGTCTAATTCCGTTCTCTAACAACCTTGACTCTGTTATTAATATGAGTTCTGAGAGACATTAGGGCGTACACCAAACATGGCACTTTTGGTGATTATAATTGTTGTCATTGATTATAATACGAGAGATTGATCCTATTCAAGGCGCTATATAAATCATCAATATCATTTTTTGGGTGAATGCGATACAAACATTCAATAAGGACTGTCAGTGATTCATTTGTCTTATGATTATGGTGGGCCAATACGAATGCGGTCGTAAATTCAATAGTCGTTTTTATGATTTTCTATATATTGGCGAAAATCTCCTCATCCCAAATTTTGAGACAGTATCGTGTTACCGTATTGATTTTAAGCCTATTATCCTTCCACAATTTTTCATCATCGGGACCCCAGTTAAAGTTTGTTAGAAGGCTTCTAGTATTACATATTTGGCAGTTACTTCGTATAACACAGGTCGTTTTGGTTTCCGCTTGATGAGAATGATGATGCATTCACTACAACGTCACCTGCCATGTATCGAGCAGACCGTTGTTCGTTAAGGTTGCCACTAAGGTTGTACTCTACACCCACTGTTCGCGAACACCGTGAACAGTGCGAGTCAGGCTCGAACAGATGCATTGGCATGCCTCGGGTAAAGTTAGACCTCACACCCGTTCACACAATAACTCTGTTAATCCTCACAAGACGCTTTCCGAAAATCTAGTAGTTAGGCCATTCACTCCAGTCAGTATTACCTAGTCTTACAGGTTTTTCTTGAATCATTCAGTTAGTTTTTGATAATTAATCAACATAAATTTGCAATTGGCAACGAAACGGTTGTTCATCTTTCAAATACGTTGTCGAATTTTTTTCTCACACGAAGTTTCGCTGTTGTTCCCTCTGCTCCTCCTGTCGAGGTGGTGTGAGATTTGTGTTCGGGAGTAGTTCGGGAACGTACACCCGCTTGTTCGAGACGTATGTTCCCATTGTTCCCGGTGTTCGCGAACAGTGGGTGTAGCCTGTAGGGAGTCGAATAGAGCCGAAATTACTTCCGAAACTCTTCACAAGCTGTTACAAAAATATTGAAAGCAATGTATTCTAAAGTGTACAACTGTATCCATGAGAAAGGAGTATTTGAAGAGTACAGAGAGTTGGAGGATGAACAGCAAACGTTGAAAGACAAATATGTATAATTGTGCGTAGCTGCACTGTGACTAAAATAACTGCTATAGTAGGCCTATTCATTCTACGGTCATTGAATCTTCATCATAAAAGGTTAACCCCTGTTCAGAGCTTTATGATGTAGGCCTGATTGATGTTTATAATTAATTCATATTCACCGGTCTGTGAAATAATGTATCAAATCACCAATTGCTTGTAATATATTTACTTTAATCTAATTCATTTAATTCAATTTAAATATTCATTATAACAACAGCGAATCATCTTACTTTAATTTTAATCAACAATAAAACATCATATTCACATGATTATTTATTCTAGTATTTTTTTTGTGTGTAACAAGAAATCAGAATATGCCGTCGAACTAGAACTAGTGTGACTCCGGATCGATCTTCGTTCAGTGGTGCCCAAACATTACACGACAAAGGTTCTCACAATTCACGAATGCGTCTGCCAATTTTAGTTTTGACATTTTTAAAAATTGACATAGTTTGTGTCTGGAATAGTACCTTGTCTATTGTCTTTAAACTTTCACAGATGTGAGGATGTAATGTCCGCACTTTCCTGACTGATAACGTCCTCCGGCGTGAACCCTAGCCGTGTTGATCGTGGAGAAGCACCGGCGATTACTCGCCTCTTCTTTCCGGCAGGTGCTCAGATGATATCGAGTACTATAGCCTATGTACTGATATGTAATGTAACCAATCTCAACTGCTCCCGGGACCGCCTGATCCGACGGACGAGCAGTGAACCAAAGGATCTGATTTCGTTCCCTCTCAGAGCTATCTTATGGGCAATGACGTATAGGCTATTCAGGGTGCCAGGCTGATCCATGGAGTAGGCACTACACTGATGGCTGAGGATTTTCCAGAGCTGACATACAAAATAGAAAACACTTTACAGGAGAACATTCCAGCGAGTCCTGTTAGGAATGTCAATAGTGCTCATTTATAGCACTCATCATTTACAGCAGTCTCAAAGCGCTTTACAGATATTATCCCAGATCAGTATTGACCTGACATTTCCCACAATTCGTAGTGCGCATTTCTTCCTGTTCTGTGACGCTACATACACTTTGGCATTGGTATGGGAGTAGCTCCTGTCTGTCCCTACTAAGTTATGTAGAGGTAAACTGCTATATGAAGTGTTACTCTGACTATACTAAAACTAGGCAGTTTTGTACTGTGACATCACCCAGCAGTTGGAGAGATTTTGTTATGAACTTCTAAAATCCGATTGAAAATTGCATTTTTGCCGTTTTTAAATACTTGATACCCTCGTATTTATCTACGAAATGGTCCTTGAGCTGCCATGCTCTATTCTCGTGCACTGAGCTGCAAATGAGAGGGCAAGAAGTACTAGAATTTGCAAAGACAAAGCAGCTTGTCGACTGATGCAAAATTATTCCAAATGACTCAACAACAGTAGCAAGGTATGACATGAACATTGACCTGTATATAACTGTACCTGTGATGTTCTTGCCATTCCGGTTTCGTCTGTACTTTTCCGCCCTGTAACTGACGTCTGCCCATTTCTTTCGAATGGCATCTCTCCGTTTGCCTTTGGTCGACACGACCACCCCTGCCGCATCCTCCCAATGGCGTCGTTTGGTCCTCTCGACCACATGGCCCCCAGCCTTGACAAAGAGGTGGGACCGATGGTCTTCGACGTAGGTGGCGAGGGCGACGACCTCCTCGTCGTCCCATCTTGACTGTCTTACCTATGTGACAAACAAGAAAAACAAGTTTGCAGACAAAAATTACGAGGATTGTAACTAAATTCGGCTGGGTGTCTTAGTCTAGATATATACTTTGTGAAAATGCATTTAGATAATTGGTAGCAAACACAGTTGGTTTTTGGCTTCAACATCCCTATTGCCAGCAATCACAGTCGTACTGGTAGTGTTAGGCCACTAGCCTTCATTGGTAGCCTACTTTTCTGATATGAAGGCTAGGCTAAGGCTATGTGAACTAGGAGTGCTTGTCGTCCTCAGCAGTCAGCATATATTAGGCCTAAAAAATGGGTGCCGGTAACAGAAAAATGTTATTTTGCCATTTTATTTTACTGTCTTATGATTGATATTCATATTGACACCGATGTGTCGAAAGGGTACTTGTGAGTTGTGATATAAATATCAGGTATTAAACTCACATCAACAACTGCTGAAAATTAATTGTTGTCAAACCGCCTGTGGAATGTGTTGGGAAGTATTGTTTAGATTAACCACTTGAAAGGAGGTCACTTTTTCTTAGCATGGTGGCTAAATTTCAGTAGATCAATTGCGGAACCGACAGCCATTTTCTTCTTGAAGTTGACATGATGTGTTGCTCACTTGCTTTGTGCTTCACAGACGGAATTGCAAGATCGCTACGATCGATCCAGGTTCAAAATTCTGACAACGCTTCGACAATAAGTTTTCACATTGTTAAATATGATCCCAAAAAAATCATTTAAACATACGAGGTTCTTAAGCTGGCAAAGAAGTGTATTTACTGCAAAAAAAATATGGTGAGATGTATTGTATTTGACGTGTTTGAATAAAAAAAGGATTGGCAATACAAGTTGCAGTGCAGTATAAACAACAAAATACAGAGAAAGTATGAACATAGGCGCGGCCTATATAGATCAGTGCCAGCCCGACCGCGACCGTACTCTCGGCTCTGTCAGCACAAGTGCCGAGCGGGATGGTACATTGGTCATGGTATGTGATATGGTAGATCAAACAATTCGGCTATCAGTTACCCTTTGAAGAAGATTAGAACAATTGCACACATCTTCCGTTTGGAGCCCTCAGCCAGGAAAGTGACAATTTCGCGGGGTATTTTCTTCATATAGTGATATATACACGAAAATCTTAGCGACGCCACTGGTTTGGGGCTCACAAACCCACCTCCGTGCGATCGCCACTGCGTAGAGCCGAGGGCGGTCTGCACCGTCTGCCAAATTTCACTTCGTTATATGGGAGGAGTCGGGTATCAAAGTGAAGCGTTGTTCAACAGTGCCCTTCAAACCAACATCACACAGCGGCGGATGAGGCAAACCATTTCAATGTCATATTCCACACTTCCGCAGTCAGGGGGATGATTTCGCAGCATAATACGGTATGACGACAGCAAGTGGAGACGTCAGTGGGCCTAATTAATAAGCAAACAAACGAAGACTAATTGACGGACGGTGCTCGAAGTGCTTCTCAAGACACAATTTAATCGATTCCGTTTCAGGAACTCTCCTTTCAAATACAATGGGCAACTCCAAACGTCGATTTAGTGACATTTTGCGCCTAGACAAAGGCTGCACACACGAATCGAAAAATGCCGTCTTGGGGCAATTGAATTACGGTGGTTAATAAGGCCACATGAAACAAAACATATTGACCTAATTCATATGTAGGCCTATTATCAATAGAAAAATATGCGATCAATTACAAATTCAGTTTGTGATGGCTTTTCTCAGACACCGTACTGTATTCTAACTATCTAAAATAATGTTATGTCAAGCCTGAATTTTTCTTCGCAATTCATTCCAGTCTGCCTAACCACGAGAACAGTTGTTGAAGAGGTTATACCATTCAACTGTGATTGATGATGCTTGTTTACGTTGTGATTGTGACGTGGTTTTAAGAGTCATGGATTCCCTGGCACTGATCAGAATTATATGTCTTATATTACTGGAGACTGCACATACAGGTAAGGATATAGTTCTGTTTCGCGGCTCTATACACAATAAAAATAACTAGAGTAACGTCTCTAAAATTGACAATCATACAGAAACACATCCAGTTCATGTTTCATTATAGTCGTGTGTTTAAGAGTCTAGATAGTTTAGAGATATCTTACCCAGCTATTATATCAATGCAACGCGTTTACTTTTGATATAGTGTTAACTTGGTAGTGATGCACCTATTATCAACTGTTGTTGTCCTAAAGTAGTATATGGGAATATAAGTGATGTTTAGTGTTAACAAGATTGATGATTTTCCTCAGGAGATTTGTGAGAGATCGCTCTGCGCTATAACGAACAATATCTCGATTACTGTGTACAAAAGGGACGTTAGCTTGTGCATTAGTTTGCACGAAACTGACTCTCAGGCTGCCAGACTGGTTAAATATTCCAATATTGTATGAATGTTGCCGAATTTGGGCATGAGAGGATCATTAAGTCAAACAAACGAATACACTGTTCGTGCAGTCCGTTTTCCGCGTGTTCCTGGATGACCTCTGACACCGTATATCATTAGCATAAATTATACATTAATTCGCGCACTCCCCCATACCCTAGCAACACTAAATCCGTAGCCTAAGCTGTCATCCTAACTACGGAGATTGGCACAATTCTTCAGGAGTCAGTGATAGTTCTATGCATGATCGGAAAAGTGAACTTTTCATGTAGCAAGTCATTGTTTCAACAAACCTGTCATACAACTTTATCCAGAATCGTCGCAATTCATTGCTATGGGTCTAATATATATAGTGGCGAGTGCGCAAATTAATGAGGGCTACCCAAAAATCACTGATTTTGTTCTTTTTCACGCAATATGCATCAATGATCAATCATATATCATGTGAAAGAACTCAATGAGGTGATTCTTATGGTGATATTATATTCAAACTAAGATAAGATCAATAGACCACCATGCTACAACCAGTAGGCCTATAAGTGGCTTATTAGGTTCTCAGCTGAGGTCACACTATAACGATAGGAGAAACGGCATGACGAATCGCTATACAGACTCTACTTGATTAACTTACTGAAGGATAAACGGAAAAGTGATTCAATCGGAGGAATATATGGGCTACATTGAGCGACACAATCCGATTTGGTTTCATCGCGATCGGGCGTTTCGATCGTTGTTCATCTCATTCGGATTAGCTCAATCGGCAGAGCATTGGACTAGTGATCATAATGCTGTTGGTGCGAATCCTGGCCGTATCGTCCCATTCACGCGTTGCTGGGAACCTTGTGAGGTGTCTTGTGAATAATAGCCCTATTAGGATGTCCCCGGGGGGGGGGGACACGATGGCGTGATACACAGTGCATGTGGGTCAGGAAAGAACAGGAGGAATTGAGCAATATATATAGAGTGCGGGTTTGACAAGTCACTAATGATCAGGGGTAATTCCTGTAAAGCGCTTTAAGCATGTCATCGACGTGGGACTATATTAGAAATATATTTTTAATATTTGTTATCGAATTTCAGTTCCATTCTAGTTACACATTTTGACATAATTGGCATATAATAAATCGATTATAGTTTTCGTTGGAATGAGGCATGGCATAACGGTTAGTATGGGTAACTGTTTCCTAACCTGATACACATAGATACCATTCTGTGAGACAAATGTCACCTGAAGTGAACACATGTAATTGTAGCAGAGGAATAAATAGGGCTATACCTTTTGAGTTGTGGTTTTCTTGTTCAGAAGCTGAATGTCCCGACGGGTGGAGAGTAGTCAACGATAGGTGTTACTCTAATGTCATCGATGAGAAGCCATGGACTTGGGCGAGCTCCCATTGCCAGTCTTTCGGAGGGGACCTGTTAGTCATGGACAGTCCGGATGACATAGCGGCCACCGATGGAATACTGGAGGGACATAACGTCTGGATCGGTTGTCACGACCGCCTCACTGCCGGCCATTGGTTCTGCTCAGGACAAATAATTGCCATACCAACTCCAGGTCAGTGCGACGCAGTGTTGGCGCTAAGCAGCGCATTTGCGCGTTTTGCGCACTTTTTGCGCAAATCCCGCATTGGGAAAAAGTTTTTTTTTTTTACTTCCCTGTTTTTTTGGGTCATACCCGATTCTAGCAACCTCTAAACAATACTGCTGATGCTCAACTGTCATTTGCTAATGCATAGAACTAGTACAAGATCAATTATTGTCGAAAAAGTTCACATT
>JAUOBX010468086.1:0-10311 GCA_032360705.1 Eupentacta quinquesemita
CCCCCCCCCCCCAGCCGGGTGAGAGGCTGCAGCCCTACTCAGCCTACTCGGTATCTGAAGCTATGTATATATCGGTACTGAAGAAACGTGTAGGCCTATATAAACGACCAGTAAAATGTCAAGTTCAGCACTGCCACGAATACACATATGTTGTGGACTCATCGTCATGTGCAGTCCCCTTCACACAAAAAGAGGGATGTGCACTGATGGACAGCTTTCTTGCATTTGCAGTGCGGCACACATCCCTTCTGGCACTTGCAATAAACCAGCTCATTGCAGCTGTGGGCTGTCTTAGGTAGCCTGGGTAGTATGGTGTGTAGTGTCTTCCATTGATCAACCCCAGTTGGTTGGTGGAGGACGCTCTGGTGCTGGCAGCAGTATCTGACCCAACACATGTATACATTGATACACTGCCCTCTTGACATGTTCCTCTAAATATGCCTTCGTTGGCGGAATCTAAATTTGGTGTGTAGCTTCTTATCAAAAGTATGAGCCACTATAAGTGTTGGTGTCTTGAGTTAATGAACCCTGCTGCAGTTTAGATAAACAACAACAACATATAATTAGTTGATTGGCCCCAGATGACCTCTGATGACATGACGGTTCCTATGAAAAATGTTCCACACAGTAATGCAGACCTGGTCCTACAACTCCAACCCAATCAGGGACTGCCTCTGAGTGATGTTGTGAGTATGAGCAGGATTTGACCGTTTTCTGCCAATGAATGACCTCCGATGAATGACCTCCGATAACATGACGGTTCCATATAGAAGAACAGAATGTTAAGTGATGCGTGCTCAATCCTGGCAGTTTTTAGGCATCCCAATCTATGCACCCGATATTTTCGCAGGAAAACTAAACCAACCTTCCACCCATCAGACACAACGATCCCCTCCCCCAACCTTGTCCGACGTTGTGCCCTACAGTTATTGCAAAGAACCTCGTGTTTGCAGTTTGGACAGTTTTTTACCCCTGGGTGACCTTCAATGACTTTGGATCGCATTAATGTTATGTTTCGAAATAACTCCCGACACCCACCCAAACCCAACCAAATGACCAACCATGTGTGACCCTACCTTCACGAGCTGACTAGGAATTTGGTGACATTTGCGGTCTTGAAGCATGCCCCGTTTCGAACGGAAGTGCACGGACTAACACACACAAATATACGCGTTCAGACACACATAAAAAGATGACGGTAATTACCTTTTCGCGAGGTATAACCAGGAAGCCAAAAGACAAGGTGATTTCTTGACTCTATACCTGTGACCTTTGACCTCGAACCGGCAGCAGGGTTCACTCAAGACCCTTTACACCTAATGAATGTCGTTATGAGACCAACTAATCTTCAAGTGACTGCAGATGACTTTTCACCTGCTCAGAACGATACGATTCATATAGTCATATCAGCTTCTTCCATCGACACTTATGGCGTATACAAGCCCAAAATTGGCTCAAATATCATTTATTTTCCACGGAATGAACCCCCTCCCCCCCCCCCGCTCAATTAACACCAAAAACAATATGGTTCCTCAACGTAAGAAAGCTACATACCAAATTGTAGCCTGATCAGACCAAGCACTATGGATCTATCGTTTTTATTTAACACTATGACCTCTGGTGACCTCAAATGAGCTCTAACCTGATCTCAGTCAATACGGTTCATGTACTCATCATGAGGAACATGCCTACCAAGAATGATTTTCATCAAACAAGTCCTAATCAAGTTATCGTGTTTACAAGCTGAAATTAGTCAAAATATAAAATGTCCACTAATTTATTTTTTTCCAAGTTGACCCATAATCTTCATCGTAATCGTCAGGATTCCTGTACTCACAACGAGGAAGCTGCATACTGAATTTCAACAGGATCACATCAGGCATTCGGGACGTATGTACAGGGATTTCAGACTTCGACCTCTAGTGACACCATATGACCTCTGACCTGACCTTAAAACGATAGGGTCATGTACCCATCGTGGGGGCCATACCTGCTAAGTATGAGTTTCATCCGTTTAGGTGAGGTTGACTTATCCTGTTTACTAGCCACAATTGTCCGGGATATCATTTTTTTACAACACACCATTTCCCTCCAAAATGACCCCTGATATAGTCGTGGTGCGTTCAGGACGTGACGTGCCAAGCCCTTTATAAGCGATGCTCCTGGAAGCCTACTGCTAAGTTTCGAGGTGACTGTGGAGCTGGAGGGGCGGCGGGGTTTAGCTCGCTGGCACGTGGTAAGGTAGTCGTGGTGCGTGCGGGCATACTGACAACCGCTGCATCAACCAGTAGCGGTCACGTACTTGTTAGCACTGAGGCGGATCAGCAACCCTGAAGGAGACCGCAGCGCGGCGGCAGGACGGGCGCCCAGCTGGGGTTGGCCACCGGGTTAGCAGCGGAGCGTGATGTGCTAGCCCTTCCGAAACTTCTAGGTGACTGTGGAGATGAAGGGGCGGCGGGGCCAAGCTCGCTGGTAAGTGGTAAGGTAGCCGTGGTGCGTGCATACACACACGCACACACACACATCGAAACACACTGTCATGACTGCATAGATTCCTCTGACTTCGTAAGGAATAAAAAGGGATGAATAAGTAACTTACGTTGAGTCGTGGAGAGGAACTCTCTGGTCTTCCTCCTGTACCATCATTCCCAAATATCGGTAGGTTATCCCCCTAAAGTGCAGAGAAAGTAAACAAGATGGCTGATTTAAGAACGTATCAATATTGATACAGGTAAATCACAGTAAAACAGAAGTGATCTTGTTTACCCACAAGAGGGATCCAAATATGGGTGACCTGTGGAAGAAGCCCAAACTTTCCAAAATAAGCGAAACTGTTTGTGGTTCCCCTGGACAGTACGCTTTTTTGAAAAAAAGGAACATAACATGTGTAGCCCAAAAGGCAATTGCAGCAATGGTGCAATGCAAGCGACTTAGGGGCAAAACATGGAAACTAAGCTGGAAAGGATGAAATGGGCGACACGGCTATGGTGCGTCTTATCATGGCGTATGCGTGTATATCCTGGATTAGTGGTCTGGAGAAACTGCACTAAGAGAATTGTTTCCTAAAGGTGCAGAGGTAAATACGCTTGCATGATGATCTCATCAGCATTTTCGAGAACTCCAACCGCAGCCTCGGAAATGCTGCTGAACATCATTCCGATTGAGAAATCCAACAAGGCAGAGGCGGTCAGGGGATCTGACCGTATTCAGCAGGTAGGACGTTGGCCAGCTGAAGCCATTGGAACTACTTAATAAACTGAGAGTCATATTGACGTTTGCAATAATGTCAGACAAGAGCTTCCGTTGCTGCAAATGCCAGCTGACCTTCGGAATAACACCAGAATATTCATTAGGAATTTTGATCGCAGTATTCTGGAACGGGATTATATAATTTGAGATTGGCCTACATCATGTCACAGTTCAGTGTTATACTGATGGGTCAGAAATTGGAGGAAGAGTTGGTGTGGGTGCTAGAATTGTGTGCCTGTTCAACTCCGATGTCAGTGAGGAATCATTCCATCTTGGGACATGGAGTACAGTTATCCTAGCAGCCAAATATGAGCATCTGTATCCCGTCTGATAGTGGAACAGCTATCATGACAATAGATGCAAACATGGTACGATGTAATACTATGTTGATATGTATTGCAAACCTAAACCAGAAAGCCGAGAGTCTTAGTGTTTTCTTGACTGCATTGACTTATGATGGCCTCAACAATAGGCATCGTGTAGTTTCATTCCTTGGGAGACCAAACTCACGATAGTGTTAGTAGAATTGCCTGTTAGAGCCCGAGCATCATAATTTTTCAGACTTCGACCTCTGCTGACCTCAGATCACCTTCGACCTGACCCCAAAACAATATGGATCACGTACTCATCATGGATGTCACACATGCCAAGTATGAGCTAATTCCATCTGAGTGGGGTCAAGATATTGTTTTTCCCCCAAAAATGATCGCCGGTCCACTCCAAATAGGGTTATTGTTCTCCCGAAAACGAAGCTGCATAACAAATTTCAGCCTGGTCAGATCAATCATTCTGAACTTAATAAGCCGTTATAACAAGCTTTTAAGAGTTGTGACTTCTAGTGACCTATGACCTGACCCCACAACGATCGGGATCATGTACTCATTTTGGGGAACTAACATACCTAATATGAGCTTGATCTATCCAAGTGGGGCTGAGTTACCGCGTTAACAAGCTGAATTTGGCCGAAATAAATTTTTTTTACAATTCCATATTTTCTCCCGAAAATGACCCCCGATCTACACGAAAAACGATGGGGTCTTTTCGGAACGCCTTCACACTTCAACTTCAAGAGAGCAGTCTTAAAGCACCATGCTCCTATACCGAGGAAATAAACAATTGTGTTCTGCTTGGTTGTTTGTTGTTGTGGTGTACATGCCTAAAACTGGATCGATTCTATGCAGGGCTCAGCAGAATTGCTGATCTCGGTATTACATGTAGCTGTGAACCCTTACCTGGACACGAAACGAGCTAGGCAATCCCTCTTGACGGCCGTCGACACACAGACGGCAACTCACAATTGCGTACCATTACAAAAAAGTTCTATAGATTTCTATTGAAAAATATATGAAAACTCAATAAGATTTTCTATAGAGTGAGTCTATAGAAACTCTAAAGAAAATGTATACACTATTCCAAAGGAACCCTAAGGAAGTTCCAAAGAAAATCTATACAATATTCTAAAGAAACTGAAATAGAATTTATATAGAATTTCCATAGAATTTCTAAAGAATTTTCATGAAATGTTCTATAGAATTTCCAAAGAATCTCTAAAGAATCTCTATAACATATTCTATAGCATATCTTTATAATTTCTATAGAATCTCTGAAGAATTTCTAAAGGAATTATATAAGATATTCTGTAGCACAAGGCCTATAAATAAATGAAATTGAATAATTTGTTAACGAAATTTCCTCTCAATTTCCAGTGTGATGGGTCATCTACATGTGTGATACACAACCTTATCCATTTGTCTTAATTAGTCTTAACCAAGTTCATACACAAAATGTGTCAGACTGGGCTTAGCTCACATGTGTACACATTTACATATGGGCTACTGTGTAAGGCTATAACCTACACATACAGTCTAAGGACTTTATAACTAATAATCGTTCATATATTGTCGAAACAATCAGAATAAATACCCATAGTTTCTATCGACAAACATCAAACTATAATGCTGAATTCATACTCACATAAATTATGTTAACGATGCTTAAATAAAGGACCAATTCTAATTGGGGAGTCTTCAAGCAGCTGAACTACCACGCTGCATTTGAAATTTCTATTAGGGTTGTTAAGGTTTCGAAACCTTTAGTTATACTATTCGTATTTTGAGGGATCACTCTGAAAAACGTTCCGAATAATAGTTGGACTAGTAATGAATTCAGACGATGTACAATGAAGTAAAATTTGACAAATTAGCCTGCAACTCTCAATAATTAGGTCCTAGAAATTTGACCATGAAAGGTTTTAGTTTCGATGGAAACATCGTCCATTTATGAATAACCAAATGGCAACACACTATATTTCTATAGAGATTCCATAGAACTCTATAGAGCCTCTATAGAACATTGGAAGTTCATGTAACAAAAATGTTCTATGGAGTTCCATAGTTCTATAAAGTGACTATTCATTTAACATTCATTATTCTCTTTAGAAAATGTTCTTATAGAAGTCTATAGGAGCTATCATTTCAATAGAAACTATTGGCGCAATTGATAGAAAGTGACCCTTTTCTATAGAATTCTAAAAACATCTATAGACACTTCTATATAATTCTATAGAACCTTTTCGTAAGGGTACCCAAGAGGACGAGAATAGAACGTGGACTCGAACTCACAACCTCTGGTTTGTGATCTCTAGTAGAGTACCAGGCTGCACCTATATATGGTTGAGTTGACAGCCAGCCTTATTCTGACCGTTTGACACCTAACGGGGGCGGTTGCAATTCGAAATCTTAGAATTATCGATTATACACACTCACCGAATCGAAGTCATCCCCATGGATGCCGTTGTTTGTCCCGCACAGCGCGCATAGTTCATCTTCCGCCCATTCCTTCCATATGTTGATACACACGAGGCCCCATTTCGGATAGAATGCAATACGAATCCTCTCCTCCTCATTTTCAAATATTCGGATGATCTAGAAGAGCAATTTCACATTATTATAATTATAGCCTGAAAAACATAAAAGTGTGCGGGTGGGGGCGACTGGTGTGATAGACTTCTGTCTGTATTTCCGCCACCTCCAGCTTTCCAACTGTCCTGGTATATACGGCTCTGACGCCCTCTATAGGAGTCCTACTGATATGTTTTCACAGTGAACTGGTCGCCCGCTGATCTATACGCACTGATACGTGCGGATAATAGAGGATAATAGAGGGCGTGCGCAGTATTAAGACAGGCAAACCGGTACCAGGGACAGAGAATAACAATCACGATATGATTGTGGCAAGTCTACTGGTGTGATAGCTAGTGGTCCAAGCAATTAGGCTAGCTAGCACTAATGCCCAAAACAAGTAGATTAACGATACGTTCATCAGGCCAAACACGGTCGACGGAGCAATATCAAGGACAACAATCCTGCTCTCGCTGAAGGACTCAAGGGCTGAGGCCCATTGATTACCAGCATTCTGGACTTAGGCTGTTAACAAGATCTCCAGACATTGACACCTGTTAACCTCAGATGCCTTTTGACCTGACCAAAGAATAATAGGGATCATATACTCAGTATGAAGAACCTACATACCAAGTATGAGCTTTATCCATCCAAGTGAGGTCATGGTCAAGTAAGCCAGGCCATACATACATACTGTCATGACTGCATAGATTGCTTAGACTTCGTCAAGGAATAACAAACTACAGGTAACGCGAACCTAGAATGCATAGAACATCACTGAAGGCACCCATACGAACTGCAATGGTACCTACCCGGCTGTAGAACAGGAATCAGCTATCATCTCGACAACTGAATAACTAACCGATAGATTTCGTTATTCCTTATCTATAAAAAAAAATGGTATGCCTACAGTTGTCATCCATCTCTTGCTGAAATAGGAGCAAGCATATCTTGTCGAATATCGATCAATACTATACGAACAAAATCGAATATAAGGATAATCAGCCACTTTGTATAAGAAGTTTTTCAGATTCCTTCAAAATATTCCCTTTCCAAAAATGTCCCAAAGTTTCGGGTTAATCCGGAACGAGAGGGGACACTGTTGGAATAGATCGGAGTTTCAATGCACGGTCACACTGTAGTAATATATATATAACGTCAACGATAACGATTTACAAAGTTGGATAACCAAGGAGTCACACTGTAGCGATAAGAGCGCACTGATAAAGTGTTCTTCACGCGTCAATTATAAATATTCTCCACAAATTCCACATTTGTATTCTTTGCTGAAAGCAAGATGGAAGCCATCGGCCAAGTTGGTCTGGTTTCCTCCCGGAGGCTCAATGAGTAGTCTAACATTACAAACACAATCGACAACATAACAAGAGCAAGATCAATGTGTATTGTTTATATTAGTGCATCATTAGTTCAAACCTCAACTCTTGGAGGTCTCTCATGATAAGCTACAGCTACCCATCCATTATTCCTCCGGTGAGAATGGTTATACTCTCTCTCCCCATCCCTCCATTGAAAGCTCCCCTGCATCCACGAGCCAATTGTTAGGGTGATACACCTCTGCTGCAAAGGCATCCAACTGTTTGGAATCTGACCAGAAGCAATACGGCCAACATCCTACACATATGAACCAGCTGGGTTTGCTGCCAACGTTCATTTGTAATTTAAACCACAGTATTGATTTACTCCCACTATTTCCCCAATCATTCCTTTTGTGGCTGCTGCAGGTGGAAAATGTGTGTATGTTTATAGGCAGGGTGACAGGGTAATCTAAAACCTGCCCATTGACTGTGGGGATCACAATGGGGGTAGGGCACAAGGGTGAGTGGGGTGTCGAATTGTTGGAAATAACGTGCTCTTGTCATGTTCAGGGGTTAAAAATGTTGACCCTTTTTCTATATCCCCAGCATCACTTTATTGTGTCAAGAAAATCATACTTGTGCATATATAGGGGTGAGGATCACGTGGGGGTAGGGCACAAGGGAGGGTGAGGGGTCAAAATGTTGAAAATGACATGCTCTTTCCATATCCAGGGGGTCAAGAGTTGAACTCTTCTCTATACCCCCCGCATCACTCTATTATGACAAAACGGTGCCAACTTCCATTTGTCACTAAGTGGTGCTAGAATCCTGTGCTCACTCCCAATTGGTAACGAGACATTCAGTGCACGATCGACTGAATGACGAATTCCTCCACAGTATTGTACTAGTTCCTCCAAATCGAATTTCATTGTTATTTAGAGTCAAGAATATGTGAGAGGTTAGTTTTTTCACAATTTTAGTAAGAATATATATTGAAGACATCAATTCTGGTGTAGGTTTTTCAAGGAGTGAGAATTCGGGCCAATTTCTGAGACTGCATTTGAGACAAGAATAGTCATAGACTTCAACACGTGGACCTAGCCTAATTCACAAAACCCAAATAGGAGCACTTGGTTTCATGCCCAAAATTCCATGAAAATACTGTTGTAAGCACCCAAAGTGGATATATCATGAATAAATATGATATTTACAACAACCTTCACTTGGTGGATTTTTTCCATGTGTTGTGATCCGTGGATGTTAAAAAAGAGACCTTGCCTGGGCCTAGGGCATATTGTTCTGCTCTTAAAAAGGGTAAAGGGAATTCACTAGCCCTCAAATACTGATTTTTCGAAAAAATTAACCTGAATTTGAGGGAAAACCTATTATTTCTGACATTTCACCTTCTAGAAAACTGTTAAATTATTTGAACCAATTGCAGCCCACAATTTGTCTGTGAAAAATTGTAGGAGATTGGCCGAAATATTAGATTTGACCAAAATATTTTCCACCCATGGCAGGCCCATTCGTGCGAAAACCAATAATCTGTGACATTCCACCTCCTCCCAAAGTTCCAAATCATGCAAGCCTCGCAATCCACAAATTTTGTGGGGAATTGTGAACTAAAAATTAGCTGAATATCACAATCTCACCCGAAATAAGGGAATTCCCCTCCAAATCCGGAATTTTCCGAATTTTTCACCATTATCAGTGAGAAAACTTATAATCTGTGCCATTTTACCTTCTTGCGAAGTTCGAAATCATTCAAGCTTTGTAATCCATGAATTTTGTGAGACATTGTTCAGAATTAGCGGATTATCACAATTTCACCCGAAATAAGGGGATTTCCCTCCAAATTCTGCATTTTTCAAAATTTTCACCCATATTTATGGGAAAACCTATACTATGTGACATTTAACTTGCCTGCAAAGTTTGAAATCATTCAGGACTTGTGATCCATGAATTTTGTGGGAAAATGTTGAAAATTAGCCAAATATCCTAATTTCACCCAAAATAAGGGGATTCCCCTCCAAATTCTGCATTTTTCGAAAATTTCGCCTGAATTTATGAGGAAACCTGTATTTAGTGGCCATTCACCCCTGTGTGGAACCTGATTGAGTTTGAGCATTCCAAACTTGAGATATTTGGGAGTGAACGAGCAAAAATCCGACGGACACACAAACACACACACACACAGACACACACACAAACGGAAACCTTTTCGCCCGTACCCCGTTACTGGACTACTCAACACCAATGGGTACCCCAACATAGGATACCCCTCTATGCAAGTAACTTCCACAGTAGAAGTGTTACCATAGCAACCGTTGCTATGGCGACCAGTAGCAGTGAATATGGGTGCAAGTGCAAACTGACTACAATATCTCATCTGGCCCTATGGGACCGATGAGATAATAACGGAACCAGTGACCGTTTGGGGCGGCGAACACAATGGTGCCATTCATTTTCCCATATTCTGTTTAGTTTTTGAGATATAGGCGATGGTAGCTTGAAAAACTAGCATTTTTGAAAAACCATAACGAGATTACGCAATATGCTATATGAAAACGGGGTATGTCCGACTTGGGTATTTTCTATTGGGTCTCCAGAGGCAACTTCAGAAAAACGCCGTTTGAAGCCTTTCCTAGCCTCAAATCGGCCTGAAAATAGCATTTTTGAAAACTATTCAATTGACAGAAACTATGTGAATCGGAGCATGTCAAATCGGACATTCAATTCGGATTCTACGGGACCGAATTACGGTTCAACATTTGTTTTGAAATCAGCAGTTTTGTCCGCTATTTTGAATTTTCGTGCACACCGCCGTAAAGGGTAACAATGACATA
>JAUOBX010468308.1:0-10309 GCA_032360705.1 Eupentacta quinquesemita
GCGGACGCCGACACTGGCGCCGACGCCCAAACGCGCGCCGGCAGATATTCTCGAATCGCTCTTGTAGCGATTTTGTCAGCGTCCGCGCGCGTCGGCGTGGTATTTCGCAATCATTTTTGGGGGATTTCCCCTGTTGAGAGACCAAAGTGAGAGCCTACTATGGGCCAGGACTCGACTGTGGGAATCGAGTCCGGACCGTACTCCGGACTACGAGTTAATCCCAAGTGAAATATATGTGTGTGTGTATGCGTGTGTGTAAGTCACTCCTTGTAAGCACGATATCTGAAGAACTCAATCATGTATGAAGCTCAAATTAGGTAGGTGGTTTGCACGTACAGTGACCATGAACCCATTGATTTTGGCGTTCAATGTTCCTGGGGTTCAATGTTCCCGAGGTTCGATGTTCCCGAGGTTCGATGTTCCCAGGGTTCGATGTTCCCGGTTTCAGTAATAGTTCAATGGACCCCACATTTACAAGGTTCGATGAACCCGAGGTTCGATGTTCCCCGTTTCCGAATGATTGGGCGTGCCGTGATAGTTTGATCCCACGCGAGCAACCCGATGAGCCTGGCAATTTCTGACCCAACCGACAAGCACTCTCCCTCGCGGGAGAGGGACGGCGGCCGCACAGAGCCTCACACTCTTCCTTCCGAGCCGACCTCCAGCGCGAATCCGCACAATAGAAATCCGCTCAAGAAACACGCTAATTCCGTCGGAAACGGGGAACATCGAACCTCGAACCTTGCCAATTCGATGTCTATCAAAAACTGTTACAAAACGGGGAAGATCGAACCCCGGGAACATAGAACCTCGGGAACATCGAACCTCGGGAACCTCGAACCTCGAGAACATCGAACCTCGGGAACATCGAGCACCGGGAACATTGACATAGCCCCAAAGGTCATGAGAGGGAAACTCCTGAAAAGTCTGTCTGCACTATATCTGAAGCACACTAGTAGGCATATGTATGAAGTTCAAAATAGGTATCGTGGGTGAATTGTAGACCTACATTGCTACACATTTCAAGGACGAACCCTGTTGTTTCTGGTGCGAGGTCAGGGTCATTCAAGGTCATGTGAGGGCGAACATTTGAAAACTTGTCAGCACGATATCTAAAGAACGGGAGCATCTTTGGAAGTTGTAACATTGCTCGAAACATAGGGGGAGAAAACGCGTCGGCAACCGCGCGAGTCCGCGTCGGTTTCATGGAAACACTTTGCCGGCGTCAGCGCCGGCGTCAGCGTCGACGCCAGCGTGCGCGTCGGTTTCATGGAAACCTCGACATACAGTTGTAGGATGTAATTCAATTTGCAGTTTTTAGTTGTCATTTTAGCTGCCAGCTCTCTTACCGAGATATTTACGATTTTTTTTACAGTGAATACCCAACGTTAATATGGTCTTCCAGAAATGCAAAATAGGTAAATACTCATAGGCTAATATTCATGATCCTCATGATTGAGTTTTAGGATGGAAAGTAGAGAGGAGACTGAAATTCAGTTACCTACATTGATAACATAGTTATATCCCCGCGATGCGTGAAGCGTCCGGGGATTCCATGGATTTGGAGGTGTGGCTGTTGCCGCCGTCGTCTCCGCTTGAGACTTCTGTCGTCAGCGCAATAATTATATCCCTATTTCAGGGATAAATGGTTTTGTCTTCGTCGTCTCCGCCGTCGTCTCCGCCGCCGTCTCCGCCGCCGCCGCCGGAAGATTTTCGTGTTAACGCAATAACTACCCAACGCCCGATCGATTGGAAACTCGGCACACACGCCCGTCCCAGAGAAATATTGGATGAGTTCGAAAGTGGGCATTGTTGCATGACTGCTGCCCTTCATTTTACTCGGTTCATGCGAAAATATCAAGTTTGTCCGATTGACACGAAACGTTGGTGGTTGTGGACCAAGAATGCGGTATATTATATGTGTGGATAACCCACTCCTGCCAATCGTATGTTTTCATGGGATTTACGAAAAGGTCATGAATGTTCTGAGCAGCTGGAGGGTGATGGGTAAAGTCCATATATATCGAACGATACATTACGCTGTATCGAACAAACAGTCGAGCTAAAACGCTCCTTTGGCTACAGAAGCCAAGAACAGTAGACTGTAGTGTAATAACCTCTGCGCAAACAATACTATGAGTACCTGACTGACTATCTGTTGTTTGCTTTCACCGGGGTCGATAGCAGGATAATACCTTCCTTATCACCCAACCCTTCGACGAAACGAGGGGCGAAACACACATCCGCTAATTGGAGTACCAATATCTTAATTGCCTCATTTGTGATCGTTCCATTGACAATTAGCAGACAACAAACATTTTGATATCTGTTCGAGGAATCAAGGCTCGCGCCTCTGTCACGAAAGGAAATGATGAAACATGTTCTCTGGCACCCCAGATGTGAGTTTTCCATGCCAGTGAATATTGACGGTGACGTCTGTCTGTCTTGTTGCAGTGTTCACGTGACTCTGAAATATCAGCTGATTTAGTCGATCGATATTGTTAAGTAACGATATCGGTATATCCTCATTACAATGTGTTGAAGTTACAGTTGAATTTTCAATTAATCATATCCGTAATATACCGGAGGGCATTCGAACGACTTTTTCTGACGTCATGCAAGTGAACATCTACATTACTCGCCATGCAGGTGTTTTGGGACGATTATATCTATGCGTGGAGGCAATGCCGCCGTACAGTGATACACGAACAAGCAAACAACAGCGTTATACCGAAACAGATATTGACAAAATATCGAGGTTATATCGAATTGGGCAGAAGAGCGGCCAAGCGGTATCAGTGACGATTGTTATGCAACAGCCCCGCGAGTCATTCACAATCGAGTGTTTTCCCAGGGGCGACTATCATCCCAGTTGTAATTTAGCGAGGTCTTGGTGTCCATGTCAGGTTCTGCTGTGGTGCAGCGGATTTTCGAATCGTGGTGGTTGTTTCGGATTAGTTAGAATAAGTCTCATCGGTCGGCTGCACGCAGTTACTGTGGTTGGACTCCATAATCTGAGAGAGTGGTCGGATCCTAGGTGAACCGGTCGTCGATCGGATGGGGACATAAAATGGTGATCCTGGGAGTATGGCGGGATTGGTTACACCACCGCCTCGATATCATCTGAGTACTGGTTGAAAAGAGAAGGCGATCTATCGCCTTTGCTCATTCACGATCAACACGGGCAGGGTTCCTCAGTGAGCCTGTAGAGTGGTTCCGAACTGGTATCATTTGAATGAAAATCAAATCAAATGTCGGATTAAACTGGGACGAGTTTTGTTGTGGCGTGGTGCAAGGCTACGAATTTGGTGTCAGGTCGCAGCTTTCATACAGGCACTTTCAATCGATAAAATTGGAATCCAAATTCAAGTCGCAATTGTGTCTGACGATAGTCTATCAAATTTATCTTCAATTTTCGATATTTATTTTTCAATCTTATAATCTAACAGAACAAGCAGTACGTATACAAAATATAAACAACTTTAGAACAGTTCCCGATAAATCCTAAATTCGTGGGGAATAAGTAAAGTATAATACGAAGTTTAGAAAAAAATGAATAAGTAGTGGAATGTTTCTTTTCACACATTGTATAAATTACTACTGGCAGCCCAGAGACAAGAAGAAATAGTACATTAAACAGCTTCATTTTTCTGCCAGACGGCCATACCCAGTTCGACCTGTCATGTTCACCATAGGCCTGGATATTTGCACTGTTTTATATGATAGAATGTCAGAAACACCATAGTGTAGAAGAGGTTTTTACTAGCTTGCAAATAACTTGTCGGGTATCCGTTGATTACCAACCTAATTGAATCATATACGGAGCTTCGCTATATAGCCTGATAATTTACAGCGCAATCTAACAATTTCAGGCAATTGAGATTCAAGATGGCTGTGGATATAAACAAAGACTTTTGGGAATGATACAGGCTTGTATAAATGTTGCATTGAATGTCTCGATTCATTCAATCCTTTTCTTAGAATAAATCGACATTTCGAAAAAGCAGAGAACAAAAAGTCTTAGTGATCCCCCCATCGACGCTAAATTAAATTAGAGAGTTGTGTACTCATCACAGGGAACACCTTTTACCAAAACCGATCGGATCAGGCACGTCTGACTTTACAACAGGAAGTATTAAACCAAAACATCGTTCAATACAACTTTTATCATTTTGATCCGAATTATTTGACCCCTACAAACACTGGACAAAACTAGACATCGACTGGTGGGAGGAGGGGGGGGGGGGGGTGTACACTTCCACTTTCGAATAATCAGAGGGCGAAGATGGTTATCTCGTTTTATACCAGAATGACATCCATGACCCAGTCATGTTCATGATGGTTTGTTTCAAAATGCGTATAATCGTGAATATATATATTTCTAGAATGTGAAATGACCATCTGGGGGGATCTATGGGATGAAATTTAAAGTTAGTTCGAAATTGACCCCCTTGTTTCAAAACTGCGCGAATCTGTAATAAGAATAAAATCAGTCTCGTCATAAAAGTTGTTCAGTCGTGAGACGTAACATGTGTGATGTGTTCAACAGCGTTCTTGTCTAGCCTAATGGTAGTTGACAGCAAGCCTGAGCAAGGTTCAATCCTGAGTCATTTCGGAATAGCTGATGCATTAAACCACTTCAAAATTGGGACACTGGTCCACGGAGGCATGCCAATTAGGCTCAATGATCATGTAGGCTAGTGATGTGACTTGTTCGCCATGCTTCCCCACCCTCCACCCTCCTCCGAACTGAAAATATGTATATTTTTCCAATTTAACTTTATGATTTTCAGTTTGAATTATTCCAAATGAGATGTTTTAGTCCCCGTTGTGGTGACAACATTTCTGATGCCTATGGATAACCTCGAATTATACCAACCAACACCAATCAAGGGGATTGAGTGAACTGAATAATTGCTTGTTCAAATAGGATAGTTACTGCTAGAAGATGGTCAGCCCCAGTGAAGATAAGTTGGTGGATCACAATGCAACACCAGCCCAGGAATGGAATAGGACGCTTATGTGGGTAACATGGGCCCAGTACTGGAGACAAGGAGATAATGCATAGATCAGTTTCCGGTTCACCCTTCCCATATGTAGAAGGGACAAGCCTTCTCCACTATTGTAACAAACTGTTAATTGTATTCATAAGGAATTGAGACTTTGACCCGAACAGAAAAATAGGGATTATGCACCCCTTATGGCTAATCTACATAACGAGCGAGAAGCCTGTTTATACACATTTGCGTTCATTCTAGTTATTCCGTTATTCTAGGTTCTAGGATTTTGACCTCTATTGTGAATATTTGACCTGACCTAAAATTATTCTGGGTTATGTACTAGATACCAACAGTGAAGCATATGCACCATTTTATTCAGTAACTATGCTGTTTACAAGGTTTTCATTCTCTATTGTGATCTCTCCAATACTAATTCAGTGTTCGTGCTGTGCTGCCTTGACCTTTACATGCAGATTCATAACTTGAGATGACTTGAAACAGGAGCATTGTAGGAGGGTGGTGTGATTGACTTCATGGATTACCTCAACAAGAGGAAGCTGATTGTCACAAAAAAGCCCCGGAGGTCACATGGTCAGAAGGTCAAATGAGGTCAAAAGGTCAAAGGAGGTCAAAGTAGGTCATCAGATACAGTTTACACAGACGAACAAAACTTTCCATCAGGCCGTCCCCTTGAGATGTTCTGCTGTCAAGATATATGAGGATGGTCCTACTATGACCTTGACCTGACACTAGGAACAATATGGTTCTCCCTCTGCATATGTATAACCTATGTGCCTAATTTGAACTTGTCACATGCTTGCCTTCTACAGATATCGTGTAGACAAAAGTGTCACATACATACATACATCCACACACACACATCCATACACGCACAGTTGCGTGACTGCATAGATTACTTTCACCTTCGGCAGGGAATGAAAAATGGCTGCCTGATGGGGTCTGATGTTGGTTTCGAAACGATAGCCATGTTCCGAATTGCGTAAATCTGCAGTAAAACCGCAAAATCTAAAGTGGCCACCATCCAGCCATCAGAGCGGTGTGGCGACGCCCACTATTGAACATCTGCGAGACCTTCATTTTACGAACATGTGTGCGAGCTTTCTGCTGTTTTGCTGGAGCATAAGTTGGGCTCATAAGTCAGTGCTCTCTAGTATATCATGTTCTTCAGGCGCTTTCCAATTGTCCCCATAGTCTGGTGTTACACAAAGGTTATTGATGAACTCCATCATATCAGCCAGGTCGATTAGACTATCAACAAAGTCCTTGTCCACTCGGATTTTCTTCTTGACAGACACGTTCTCATCATCAGATACTTCTTCCCCCTCCGACTCCTTGTCCGCCTCCTCCTCTTCCTTCACTCTGGCGATTCGCCGCTCTTCTCGTTGTTTCTCGTGTTTCTTGTCGTTCCGTAGGTCACGCACGGCTTCGCTCAGGAACGCTACATCAGCTACTATACCTAGCGCCCCCAGTACGACCCCTGCCGCTGTCACCCCCGTCGCAACCTTCGTCACGTTTACTCCGACCCTCAGGAAGTCGTCGCCGATCTGGAAAAAAAAAAAAAGAAGGAACAATAATGAACAGTCCGTTTAGACCAATATTTTATTCTACGCACGTTTTATAGAGGTTCTGGCTCTTTTCTGTAAATTATTAAAGATATTGGTTCAGGAGGCCACATATGCTTATATCCTATCAGGAAACCCATTTGATTCGAATGCTACGGGTTCAGAAAGCCACTAAAAGGTCGCCGAGGAACTTTCGTCGTGTTGTTCGTTGGTAAGCACCGGTGATTACTTTTTTCCGACTAGTGCTCAGATGATTTCGAGGCAGGGGTGTACTGTGGGCAATCACAACCTGCTCCCGGGACCGCCATTTTACGTCCCCGTCCGACGGACGACTCTAGTGGAGTGGAAATTTCTTGTTCCTGCTTTTCGCATCTTCATTCAACCACGTTAGCTGCGTACATCAGACAAACGAGACCTATTGCAACCAATCCGACAACTACCCTTTTATTATCAGGCCCTCTGGCCTCTGCACACAGCAGAGTCAAGACACTGAAACCCCGACAGACGTCCCTGTGAGTTATTCCACCTGTCTAGCACCTGTGTAGTCGCCGCCGCCGTCTCCAATGTCTCCGGAAACATTATAGGCGTTAGCGCAATAACTCTCTAACACCTCATCCAATTGATCCGAAAACTTGGTACACCTGTCCGCCCTGGTAAAATCTTGGATGGGTTCGAAAGTGGGCTTCGCTGCACGACTGCTGCCCTCTATATGCAGGTTTTATGCGAAATTATCGAGTTTGTCCAATTTAAACGAAACTTGATGGTTGTGGACTACAGTTGGTGCCGAGAAACATGACGGTAATTTCAAGGTCACCAAAGGTCAAACGTGCGTAATCCATGCGATTATTGAAACTTTGTCGGATTCAAACGAAACTTGGTGGATGTGGACTACAGTTGCTCCTGAACAACATGAAGGTATATGCAAGGTCATCAGAGGTCAAATTAAGTTCATGAGATTTTCCTAATCATCGTAGGGCAACATCAATAATTCTTGCGGGGATATACACGTGGGCGGTTTACCCGTCTGCACATGTCCAGTTTATTTATGGCTGCCGATGCGATACAGCCCATACACTCAATTGTGATGAGTACCGGTAACTGGTGTAAGCCATGGGTGTGTGTTTGGGGGGGGGGGGTGGTGAATGATATGCCTTAACACTGGCCCCGTCGTCTAGGCGTTGACAGGTAGGGTCGCGTGAACACACTAACGACACTAATATAGTGACGTCTCTTAAACAAGTGGGGGACAGAAAATAATCGAACCGAAGAACACGTTTATCAGTTTCTTTTGTGACAGCTATCAACGTCCGCAGCGTATGCCCCTAATTGTCCTCCCCTTCCCTAAATTAACGGAACTCAGTTCTCACCTCCACAGTCCTCATGACCAGACGGGCAGTCACGATTCCAACTTTGACGGTCGTTTCTCCAGTCCCCCCGACGACCTTCTTCACCAGTTTGGGGTTGTCCCTCTCTGGGTCTATCTCCACCCCTAGCAGTTTCCTGACAAAGTCCCGATATGTGTAGCCTCCCCTCCGACCAGTAGCCGGTGGTATCGCTTCATTGACGTACTCCAGTGGACACTCGTCAGCCCTCTGGAGGTTCGCAGCAAACTCCGTCAGTTCCTCCATCTCCAGGAAGTGTTTGACCAACCCCTCCGTGAGCTTGGCCAGTTCATGAGCTGACTTCCTTACTTGCTCGATGTTTTGATCCAGAGGGAGGTGACCTCTCTCGCTCTCGCAGAGCTCCTCCGTCATGAGGATGACCTGTTCGACGAGAGACTGAGCCTGCACTGGTATCTCCATGTGCTGATACCTCTCCAACTCCACTATGTCTCTGATGATCCCTTTGATCACGTAAATGTTGGTCATCGCCTGGAGAGTGTCGCTCACGAACTCGACGTAGGTCTTGCAGGTCGCTCTAAATCGCTCCATCCTCTGCCTGTCCCCGAACATCTTCTCGACACTGAATCCGACGCTGACTGCGACTCCGGCGATCCCCACCGCGGCGCCGGCGGCGACCAAGCCTATACTAGCCCCGAATGTGACTGGCACCAGTGCAGTTCCGAGCATCCCTAGGCCCCCGCCTACGATACCCAACACGGAACCCCCGATCACTCCGTAGTTCTTTCTCTTCCGCTTCGCTTTGTGCTTGTCTGTTATTTCCCGTAATTCATCGATCTTGTCCCGCTCGAAAACAACGTGCCCAAGTTTGGTCGGTTCCACTTCTAGCGAGTAATTCTGAGAAGACAAACGGTAAGCAAATGTAGGAGGAAATACCGGTTTATATCTGTGGAGGTAATACTAAATATTACCGCTTTTCCATAAGTAACCAATATATTGGAGTAATATAAAAATACCCAGTGCCTGTCTTCTATATGGATAACACGATCAAGTCGCTTGACATATATTATCCCTATTTCAGGGAAAAGGTTGCTGACAATATGCGCAGATGCAAATACGAACCCAAATGTCAACATATGATACTAACATTTCACGCCCCACATTCCGTGACTGCACGCCTGGAAAAATCAACTCGTCTGTTGAATGGAAATGTTAAATGTGGGTACAGTGGGAGCAGGAATTTATCACGCCAGTCTCTCTACTCTACACACTATAAAAGAAGGGAAGGCGAAGACTCACATCGCTGGGACCGTAATTCATTCAAAGTGGATAGCACAATTGGTTGAGCTTCAGTCTCCCCTCCAACCAAGGAAGCTGGGGTTCGCATTCCGGTTGGGTAGCATTGAAGACCAAGACAATAGGGAGCTTTAGATTTCACGACAGGGGCGTGAACCACGACGTAGGACGTAATGTCAGACCTACTGCGCATGCGACAACCTCACGCACTGCCGTACTACGCCGATCTACGACGCGAATCACTCACTTTCCACGTTGTCCCTACAACGGGAACGTGGGCACTGCGCGTGGCATCATTTCGCACTGCAGCTAACGCTGAACAAAGGAATTGAAACATTCCACGCGCAATATTCGCACGCACACCCATAAAAACGCGCGCGTCCAATGCTGATTGAGGCATGCAACCAGTAAATTGACGCGTCGTGGGAATCTAAATCGCTTTCACTGCGGGACGGCGACGTGGCCTACAACGTGAAGAAGTCCCCGTCGCAGAGGTCCCCGTCGTGAAATCTAAAGCTCCCTAATGTTACCTGTCACCCTCTCCTATAGCGCTCAACATAGGCGACTGGAGCAAGGCAAGCATGGGGACGGGGTATTTTCAATCTGTCGTCTGTGTGTTGCCATGCCTCCACATAGATATACCGCTACCGGGCAGCGCCCTCCTCCGGTCACATGGTGGGAGAATCTCAGCTGATAAATCAAGTACTGGCGGCATCCGGTGGCAGGCGAACTGACGAACAACCAGGCGGGCTTATCGCTGCTTAACCGTTTCTACAATCCAATGAACTTACCAAAAGTGCGTCGACCATTCTTTCACAAGCTTGCATGGCGTCGCTACTTCGAAAACGCCTTCTCTGCTGCTTCTTTTGACCTAAAATTGAGAACAATCAGAAACATGCTAGAGCTTTGATTGGCCAACAAAGTGAAGTTGTGTCGTGTCACTCCTAAGTACGGTAGGCATGGGACTGTACGCGGTATCGCTTGCAACACAAACCGTATGCTTAGTCTCGAGACGTAATTCAACGTTAACGATTTAAGCCCCGGTCACACTGCAACGATATCGTATAGTGAACCGATCCGATTTTTTCGA
>JAUOBX010468639.1:0-16463 GCA_032360705.1 Eupentacta quinquesemita
ATGAATGAGAAAATGTACAAATGTAAAAGCACAACAAATGTGCAGAATGCAGCAGATCGAGATCAGCGCATTTAAATGAACAGTAAAATACAAATATAAGACAGTAAAAGGCAGTAACAAAGATATGCAGAACGTTTAGTGCCCCACGGCCAATGAGTATCCAGGGGTAGGTGAGACGACTGCTGACCAAGGCAATAGATCCACCATCCTGAAAAGGAGAGTTTCCAGGTCAGCTCAGACGACTCGGACCAAGCATATAGAACACAGGCAGTTGAAAAGCACCAAATAGGTACTGAGAACAGAGAAGAAAACAGAAAATAATATAGGAGTTACGATGTACTCGTGAACACCTCGATATTGTTATGCTCATTTCATGATAGAAGAACATTAAATATCCCGTTCATCAGTGTTGAGATTTCGATAAATATTTCAAAGTAATACATATTAATATTCTCAATTTCACGCACTGTAATGGGTGACGGGTCATCTTTACAATAAAATTGATATATGATCGATTATCAATTTCAATCCGATTGGATGAAATCGGACGGATCTAATAAACCGAACATAATGTAAGTTCCTAGAATATCCGTTCAATTTATTTGAAAACTTACATTCGTTCGATTTATTAGATCTGTCTGGTTTCAGCCAATCAACTTACGAGAAATCGTACACGCCCCTGGACTTCTCGAGCTCTGCTGCCGCTGCGGAGCCCGTGATTTAATCGCCAAACAGGGTATTTTAGAGCATGACGTTAGAGGGGCGATATCTGATTGGTTGAAATCGAACATATGTAAGTTACCGGTATATATTCGTTCAAGTTCTTAGATATGTGAAGTTTCTCGCGATCTGATTAGACGAAATCCAACATATGTAATAAATTGAACGGATGTAAATTCTCAGGCTCAGATCCGTCCGATTTCTTGGAGGTGTGTACGGTTTCTGACGATTCGATTGGATGGAATCGAACGGACCCAATAAATCAAGGTTCATAGAATATCCGTCCAATTTCTTTGAATGTGTGCATTCTCCTGCATTCTGATTGGAGGAAATCGAACATTGAGAGACAGACTCACATCTGTCGCAAATGGATATATGGCACGCTAGACACGCCATAAACTCTGCAGTGTATAAGAGATCCGTTGTGGGCATTGAAATTGGAGGGTATTGAGCAATGCCAATGAGAACCGAGGAATCGCTGTGATCATCTAGATAAGTCAGCGTGACTCTCATAACTGTTAACAAGACCCTTTTGGCCTACTAGGAGCCGTCCCAAATCTCTTCTGTTTGCACATTATTATTATTATTATTACTATTATTATTATTATTATTATTATTATTATTATTATTATTATTATTATTATTATTATTATTATTATTATTATTATTATCATCAACTGTTTTTCTGAGGAAACATGCACCTAATATGGTAATTTAACATTCAGCAGTATACCAATATATCGATTAATTATACAGTCATGACTCATGCCTTAGGTGAACAGAGCGTAACCTTGGGATATTTTTAGCTGAATGAAATGTACCTTCTCGTTATGTCCTCGTGTACCTACATCTCATGTATATGAAACACGTTGCCTTGTATAAAGCTCCCACTCTATATAGGTTCAAATAGCATTACTCGTATTGTTGCGGAAAGGATGTATTTAAATACATGGACAAGGTCGCCAATCTGTTAGTGAGAGGATTGAGCATACAATCATGCCATCCACTCAGCTCAGATAGACATGAAGTGCCCTTGTACACTCAACACTTGTGCAACACTGTATCTCATTGATATGTCGAGCTTAGAAGAGAGATGATAAAATACATTCCGTTGATACTGTTCAAGTGAAATAGATGAATATATATCATGAGTTTGATCTAACGAAATGAACGATGACTCACAACACATAGCATGTCCGAGCTATCGATTGTACTGCCATGATACCTTAGTATTGAATACTAACGTTAGGCTGAAGCATATTCCGAAGCTTATAGTTACCTTCACGCATCATAGTTTTCATGTTGTATAATTTTATTCAGGTCTAAAACACTTAACGGGCATATGTCATTCCTCTTCATGTTTTACCTTGGTAACTTGATATAGAGGGGGTCAAATTCGGGAGAACGAGATGGAGGCAATTGTTCTAAATTCGATCAAGGATCGCATTGACTCATCGCAGTATAATATCATCATCATTATTAGTTTACCGATAACAAGTTCCTTGTTGTTCAAACTATAAAAGGCGGCAAATACTCCGATAACAACATGCGAATGTTACTCTCGTGTGAGGGGAACGCTGAAATAACACGATGACCTTCCTCTCGGTAAATGGAGATATTCGGTGGCCAGAGTGAGGGAACCTATGTGAATTACGAGTACGGAGACATTAGACATACAAAGGCTAAGGCTTGCTTTGAATGGAAACTGACTCATTATATATATATATGAGTGATTCTATGGATTTATGTCTAACCTGAAATGTGCAAGTATCAGAAGAGCATAACTAATAACTAAGGCAACATTCCTTTGGTACATATTTAGTACTGAGTATAGGGACTCGCTATCAATCATAAGGGTCATCGAAATGAATGCAAATGGGTGTTTACTGTTTAGGTCTATACGAGGGTTGAGCGAAACGCCATGAGTCTAGTTGTCCCCAGCGAACAGTTACGAAATACGTTCAGAACCAGTTCAGAGTGGTTGACAGCTAGAACTGCACTCACAGCCACATACACTGGCACAGGTAACATTCCGACAATAATAGTAATATATACCGCATTTTATATCGCGCCCTATTCAGTCAGTGACTGCTCTAAGGCGCTTTACATCATACAGCAATTCACACTTAGTCATTATATGGTGAGTGTCAAGCGGCATGTATGCCCATAGACCTTGACAATCTCCTTCGGATTGCTCTCACAGCCACATACACTGACGGAGCTAACTTTTCGGCAATACACACCTTATTGTCATTAGTGAGTGCCAAGTGGAAGAGTTCAACTGATGACGCATGTCGCACAACAAACGCTGACGATTGCGAAGTTGCCTCAAATGAAATGTTTCAATTTCTTCGAACACAGTACGTGTTATTTTGTGTTAAACATAAGTTAGTATAATATTGTGACGTGATGTTATGAATTCAGTAATTTGTTCACGATACATTTCATTAGTAGTTACCATACTACATACGACCCGGCTGATAGCAAATTATCACATGTGTGTGCTTACCGGAAGAGTGGTCAAGCGGTATCAGTGACGCTTGACAATGCAATGGGTCCTGTTTATTCCGGGTGCGATTCCCACATTCACCATCGGGCATTTTTCTCCAGGAGTGGCTGTACTCACAGTGACGACTGGCTGGGTTTTGGGATCCATGCTCTGTTGTGGCGCAGTGAACTTGGTGAATAATGGGGGTTGTTGTCGGTTAGTTTCAAGTCTCAGTGGCTTCCTGAACATGTAGCAATCAAATCGAATCAAACCCACATACAACACTACATGTTTTTTGCTGGACCGAATTCTCATACATTTATTTGAGATGTGAAGGTCCATCACTCCATCAATTCGAATGTCTATAACGAACTGGGGAGAACGAGAGACAACTCCTCCAGATCTGCGGGAAACAAACAAATATGCAGTTTGAATATCTGATTATTCCCCAAGAACAGCCGAATATGATCGAATATGATGCTGGGTAGTATTCAGGCCAATGTAACATTGTATTGTGGTACTTGAACGTGAACTATTTATTAGCGTTCCTTTGGAGTGAATCGATTTCAGTGAGCTGACCTATTTCACGTGATTTATTACTCAGGAATAAAATCGACTGTGTTTTTATGTAACATTGGTTCACTTGGGAGAACTATATTGACGTCTTTCGTACTCTCATTTTCCGGATTAGTTCCCGTGAATTACTGCGCTCTACACAAGATGAGCTCCTGTACTTTACCAACGGTAATTAATTGCTACAGGAATTCTTGAGTCCCGAGTACGGGTGTGCCATCAAAGGATTGGGATTGATTTTACTATAATGCACGCCACATCGGAACTGATAATAATTGGATAGCGTGAAGGAATGAAGAAAAAGGCAAATTGATCATCATACATGTACGGCGTTCAATTGCCAAGATATTTCTGTATTAGAAGGAATCCCAATATTCTTACTATGAACAACATCTTATTACTTGAGTTGAGGGCCCTTCACTCTGAGATGATGTATTTCCTGCATGTCATTAATTTGGAAAATACTATTTGGTGAGGGTGTAGTGCATCACAATTTTGCTGCTCGGATTTCGTATGAAATAATACTTTGGCCTACTAATTTCCCCATTCCATCAATGTTAAATTAAAAACAAACATTGTATGTACGTACCTGACCATAATATCGATCTAGTCATACTTTTCAATCCTGCCCCTTCTCTAGAAAACTGTCATTGTATTTCCGTTTCATGACTAATCCTATTGCTGAGCTGATGTCACCAGCCTGTCGACTAGATGGGATCATCCAATGTGACTATTGCTCGAGCACTGATATTGTTAATGGTCGAAACCCAGCCCGAATCCGTCAGGATCTTCTATAGGCTCCAGTGAAATTAGCCTACTAGATTTGCTCGAGAATTGGTCATTTCAGAGCTAAAAAGTCATAAAACGCCAGCTTTTCATCGAGCATCGCCGTCGAGGCTACGGATCTAGAATGACCACTTGAGCTTAGTGAGAAGTGCTCCACTCGAATGACATGGAATTGTATTGTTGTACAATCAGGTTTTATAGGCTGTTATAAATTCATTTGAGTAAGCTGGCCCATCTTTTCGACACTCTTGCTGTGTGATATTAGTTCATTGTCTGAAATTGGGTACCAATGCTTCATACGGGGTTCAAGGTTCTTGGTCCAAGATCCAAGGTCCAAGGTCATTTGGTGGACCATTTAGGACATTTCGTCAAAATCTGTCAAATGCTTCTCCTTCTAGAGTTTGAGTAAGATAATCATGAAAGTTAGGCATCATCATCGGGTACCAATGCTTCATATAGGGTGTTCGGGGATGCAGGGTCCAAGCTAACCTGGTGGGCTATTTGGGCCATTCTGCGGAAATATGTTAAATGCTTCTCCTCCTATGATAAGACATTTGAAGTTTGAATAGGATTGTGATGAAAATGGGCCGATATCCTTCTGTACCAATGATACACAATCGGTGTTCAGAAGTTTGACCATTTATCTTATACCCTCACAAAATAGACCAGATGATGATGTGAGTTAGTCAGTATTATTGATGACCAATAATGTAACTGGGGTGTTCAGGTGTTATTAGACACATTAAATATTTATTATATATAAAATTCGTAGAGAAAACACAATGTCACCAAAAGGCTTCATGGATGACATCGCGAAGTTTTTAATAACCTAATAAAAATACTGTGTCAATATGATTTTCTGTTCCATTTGGAGGATTGATAGTAGTCGGTTGAACTTGGGAAGCGAGGTTCCTGCCTGAGGATGAGCTGTTGGCTATTTATATTCACATTACTGTCATGTCGCAGCAATACCGTAGTGGCCATACTAGGACAGTGTCACAGTAAGTTGAGAAAGTTATTTCCCCAACTGCACAATTTCTAGTAACAGTGAAGCGAGTTGCAATAATGTTGCAATTTTTCCATTCTGGATATTATAACGAAGTTAGGTGACAACACTATGATGATTGTGTTACACTTCCTGGATTCGTTTTCAACAAACACGGACTTTTGCTGTTTTAGTCCTGATATATCTCTGATAGATCGAGGGTGATGAAAGAGTATATCAGTTGTTCGGAATCTTTCGATTCCACAAATTCTCTTATTATCCGTGTAACTGATGAAAGAACACCAATAACGGCCCCTGTCACCTCGAACAACTAACTGCATTAAAACATGTGTTACATGTGATATTAGAAACCACATGATGATAATTTGTTGTAATAATCTGCTAATTGACATTGTCATACCTGGATTACCTGGAGGCGGCTTGTTTCAAATTGATAGGAAGACAAATCAGACATAGAAGTGCAATAATGGTATATATCATTTGCACAGTAAACTTGTTTTGAATTGCTGTTTACCTTTACCAGTTGGTTAGTTAGGTAAATAACTGGTTATGAAATGTACAAATGGTGACAGTTTATTAACTCTAGATCTATAAAATCCTACAATATCCTCAAGATGACAACTAGTACATCCAGCTCATTAGCATGTCTAGGCTACTCCTTCGACCCATGCTAATATTGACTGTTACTTTCAAACGGAAACCCACAAAAATCCATCGACGCTTGCGAATTATTCAGATGCGAGCTTAGAGAGCCTCTTCCGGAGTATTAAATTCTTTTACCAGAGGGGAATAACTCGAGACTATAACATAGTTAAAACATCCTCTAATTCACAAAAGCACTCAGGCGAGATTAAAAAAGCAAGTGACATATTATAGTCTGGGTAGGTGATATACAAAAACTATGACGTCAGTATTTCAATTCTCCCTAGACTGAAGTGAACAACAAGAAGCGGTTACGGCGATATCAGTATGTGGATGCCTTAAAATGTTCATCGTCAAGGGCATAATATATATAGGAAATTGTGGCTGAAGTTCGGCAATCTGGAAGTGGTGAAAATCACATGGCTCCATCGAGATTCGAACCGCGGACCTCTCACTTTACGTGCAAGCGCCCTGCCAATTGAGCTATGGAAGCCAACTGGTGGGCTCGAACCCGAGGGACATGATACATTTCACAATGGGATAGGCATCTATATATATATATATATGACACATGCAGTGATTAGAATTCAATTTCTACAATTTGAATACAATACTACCCCAAGTTGTCAAATGATGTTACCTACATCTAGCATGTTCGCTCGTGTATGACGTGTATTTTCGGAATTACCAATTATCTGGTTCCATGTACTTATACAGATGTCTTGATGATAACATTTTTACTCAATTATAAATTAATTATTTTCTTTCATCTTAGCATGATTGGATACCTGGTTTACATAACGTGTAATTTACCATCGTAAATCGTGCTTCACATTGTTCCGCGTAAAGGACTTGGAAAATGTGAATAATCTGATCACCGATGGAGAAATTTATGAAGTGCCCCATATTTCATCAGTCTTGGTTGGGAGGGAGACGTATTGCATTCATGTCCTAAATCAATATTGACAATTAATATACTGCAGAAACGAATGTAAAAAAACAAATTGTACAGCCGTTTTCGCCCATTATTATTTTAGGGTATGAAGGATAGGCACGTTCCTGACATGGGTGTGGCATGTATTAACCCGATACAAATTTGTTTGATAACATTCCAGTACAGTTACTGTATCAAGTGCTGAATGATGATACATATGACACATATTATAGCCAAATCAAAATATATTTGGAGATTGATGCGAAAGTATGTAGGCTACATTACAATATATTATATCACGTTTAATTTATTTTTATATATTTTCATATTTAGACGTGACAGCAAAGTGCATGCGTTAGAACTAGTTCAGGCAGAGATAATGCTTCCCACACATTCTACTATTGCATTCTGTTACTGTAATAGACAATCATTAGGCGGAGCGTCGAGTGATATAACAGTTTACACAAACATGTGCCTAAATGTTCCTCAGTTTGCATTAAAAGAGTGATGAGTATACAATCTAGTAGCGTACTTATACAGCGCCTCTTGCAATTGCTTGTGAGGAATCAAACAAGGACATCCAGTAGCGTTGGTATGGTGTGAATACTGCTCACAATGTCTTTTTTCTTTCTCCGCCAGCGCTCAGATGGCACGTTATAATCCTCAAATCCCAAGGTCTGCATGTATGTTGCCTACT
This sequence comes from Eupentacta quinquesemita, assembly GCA_032360705.1. Lineage (NCBI taxonomy): Eukaryota > Metazoa > Echinodermata > Holothuroidea > Dendrochirotida > Sclerodactylidae > Eupentacta > Eupentacta quinquesemita. The sequence continues at coordinate 7,847 of JAUOBX010468639.1, forward strand.
GATAATGTAGTGTCGAATGTAGTGTAATCAGTATGCCTCTAGACGGAAAAGGGATATTCACATACATTATAATGTAGGCTCAATATATTCCTAACATTCACATTTTAATAATAGATTCGGTATATTCGAAAATCCTTTAGGTTCGTGTACACGGGAGTTGATTTGTATTGTACTACAGTCATGGGTTCGCCCGTATTTGTGTTCTTCGTTTAAAGAATCTGAAAGGTATTACATAGTGCATCATAATTGTGTCAGGACGAATTGGTGCCTATCATGTTCCGCAATTATCAACTCATTAGATTGGACCAATTAGTACTTGTTTGTGTTTTTACGATTTCCATCACAGTAAAATTACATTTGTCCTGTAATATCGACTATATTTGGTGTTGACTCTTCGTCAGTGAATATTCACATACAAAAAAGTATAAACAACCCCCTGTATCTCCCAGCAGTCGGCCACTCTCTCTGCCTTCTTGATACAACTCGCAGCTCGTTAGAATCGAACCAGTTTCCGTAGATGAACGTATTAATTCCCAAACGCTATCGACTTATTCAACATTTATCCCGCATATGACACCTCCTGATCAGTCCGTGTTATCGCATGACCTGCAGCATTCTTACGGGGGTGAAATAGAGGCCGCCATATTTACTTTGTTTTATGTGGAATGCACGGCTTACTACGCTAACTGTAGTATATGATGTCACAGGGATATTCTGCAGTATAAGGTCGTATATTGACTCCTAAATATGGATGAATAAGATGCTTGCATGCGGAGGTCCAACAAAATAACCGTATAGTAGAGTTGCGGAATAACCAATGCGCTCATTAGCCTGAGTGATGAACACCCGGATCGCTATATCAATAGGTCCAAATGGCCGCATATGTTAGAGGCAATATCATTCCCTCCCATCAATATATGGTCAGAAATAATTTTCCATGTATTTCATGTTTGGAAGAGTAAATATATCCCAACTTTGTTCTCAAAGTTATTGTCCAGTTCGTTAATATCATTTTTCTACTGGCCTAAATTACTTCAGAGGTGGCCTTGCATCATGTTGAATCCCCTAGCTGTAGTTTGATAGACGTTATCGATATTAGGAAATAATTCACCGTTTATAGTTTAATGTGATCTCTTATCAAAGGTAAAACATCTCTCCACACTGCCTTGGAGGAACAAGGTGTCAATTATATCACCTCGTTGAATATGCACACCTGCTCTCAGGTTGTTCGTGTTGTCCATGCCGTAAAGGAATCCGGAACCTGTCAATATGCATAATTCATGTTTCATAGGTTGAGATGTGTCTCTTGTCACTTCAACGCATATATATTTCTATCGCAATATGTGTATGCAGGAGGATAGCTACTGTCATGGAAGTTGAAGATCGAAATCGAAAAATGAAACACACACTGAGGGGACGATACCAATAGTTCAGTGCTAAGTTTCGAGATCTGGTGTAAACTGATTCGTTCAATGAGAATCGGTAAACAATACAATTTTAGTAATCAAGTAGTTAGTTTTTTTTTTTTTATTAAGATACCCTTCGTTGTTTCAGATATCACTCCTGTCTTTTCATGTGGACAAAAACATAATAAAAGCATCGATTTGTTGCCCGCGAACTGCAATTACATTCATGTGTCCTATCCGACACGAGTGCATACCTGGATGCAGTATACTCTCGTCAATTGCAAACCCTCTCCAGGTCATGAACCAAGGAAATACCTCTGTAGCGTAACCTCAATTCTTGCTCAAGCTGTTGAGCTCGACACTCTAGCTAATTAGGCCACCAAGCGCCTCATCTGGACTCCTTCCCCACAATGCTTAATGCCTGCAAGGTGGGCTCTCGACGCTGTGTAGATGATGTGTGCTAAGAAAGTTCCGGTTGGGAATCGAATGCGAGTGTTCCTGATGCTCAGCCTCGGTGTCTCTCGTCTTCTCCGCTTAGCAGGTCCGCTCGATAATGATACAAAATATTAATATATAATTATAATAATTATCATAAAGTGTTTTTTTTCTGGGGAAACACACACCTGTTATGCTTATTTCACATTTAGCAGTATACCAATGCATTGATAATTTACTTTCACGGCGTATTGCCTTTGGAGGGCAGAGCGAACTCCCGGAGTCTTCTTTGTTAATTGTTCATCCATTATATATAAACAGAATTATAGTGAGAGGACTGAGTACGCAATCGTGGCATCAACGCAGCTCAGACAGACATGTGGTGCCCTTGCACACCCAAACCGTGTGCAGCAATGTAAGCTTAATAGGGTCTGGCTCAGTAATGTTGAATAACATTATGTTGATAATGAATACATGTTTGAGTGAAATAGCTCACGATATATCATGACCTATTGAGCTTCTATTCAATGGAGCATAACAAATAACATAGCCTATTCCGAGCGATTGCATGGCATAAAACATTCATTAGTACCCATCACTCCCCACGAGACCATAATAATTCGATCGATAATCGCATTGATTCATCACCGTATATATAAGAAGGTTATCATTATCGTTAGTTTACCAATAACAAGCTGTTTGTTCCACAACTGTTATCGGCGGCAAATAATCTGCTAACAATGATAGGTACCTTCCTCTCGTGTGAGGGCAACACAATATGAACACAAAATTAGTGTTCGTGGTAAATGGAGAGAATCTGAGCCCAGAATGTGGAGAACTGTGTCAAATGATAGGACTTCATTATGTTTATGAAACGAGATATCATAAATAAAATAATATCTTGAAAAAATGCATTTACTGTTTGAGCCTATTTTCCACTCGTTATAGTTTTTATTTTGTGGATTCTCCATTTGGTGTTTAGAAACACTTCTATGGTCATATGTCGTTCCTCCTCATTTTTTACGTCAGGCTGTTAACTTGATATAGAGGCAGCAACTCAATGGTGGACCTATCTACTGCTAATGAGCCCATGATATTGGATATCATTATTATTGATATTATCACACGGCTGCCTATATAACGCAACACCCCGAGGCTCAATACGAATACATTAAACATAGGCTTGCTCAAATTAAAAACCAACTATTCGGTAGATTCGCCTTTCCTTTCCTACTCTTCCCGAAATTGACAGATATTTATGACACTGTGTGAGGAGTTTAAATCCAATGCATAACGCATCAGTGCAACGTGAAGTGTAACACATCTCAGATCAAAAACGTGCAATTATCGAAGGAATCAAACGTTTTCTTACCATAAACGCATTATTTAACTTGATTCCTCCCAGAGGGCCCTTGTTTACACTTGAATATATTCTCTGGATCCCTAAGTTTGTTGAGAATTGATGTAATCAATACGTTCTCTTTTTTGCAAACCAGCCAGACAAGAGTCCAAACATTGCAATTGACAAACATCATATGTTGCTAAACAGTCATTTCGAAAATTTAGCCAAATATGAGGAAACAACTGTAATTTTATAATTGTTCACGATCATCTGAGCCTTGCATGGAGAATTGCAAAAAAATCAAAATTTGCCACAAAATCCGGGAATTCTCCTTCAAATTTTGCATTGCTCGGAATGTTCCCCTAAATTCATGAGAAAACATGTAATCGGCGATCATTTACCACTGAGTAAAATTTGACTGAGATCGGGCATTCCAAGCCTAATATAATTGTGGAAATCCATCAAATATCTGGCACAGAAACGCAAAAGCACACAAACTTACACCCAGAAACACACGCAAACGGAAATCTTTTTGCGTGTACGTTGTTAGTGGACTCCTTGATACCCATGGGTACCCCACTATAGGGTACCTCGTAATGCAAGTTACTACCCAGAAAAAGGTGTTACCATAGCGACTGTTGCTATGGCAACCAGCAGCAGTGAATATGGGTGTAATTGGCAAACTGACGAGAATATCTCATCCAGCACTTTATGACCGATGAGATCATCACCAACTGTCATAACTGTATTTATTTCTAGACCGAAGACACAAACATGCAATGAGATATGAGGCCTAACAATTTGAATGGCAAAGACGAACTAGGTAAAACGACATATAACTTCTCGCGAACGTTTCTGTTTTCACGATTGCTGCAACGTGGTACCATACATAGGCAAACAATCGATGATAGAAAATCCAGTATCTACATTTTAACTGGTGCAAGTCCCTTCAAATTATAGTTTGAAATAATAATTTACCGCTAAATCTAGTTTACCGCTATCGTCACATTCACGTTAGTCATTATATTGCCACATCCAAAGCGAATGTTGTCATGTCTCATATCTTGTTAAAGTGGCTAGTAACAAATCAGTACAACTACCATATAGTAGTTATACAGCTATATAGCAATAATTATGAATGAAACCTCTGATGATTAAAAAGATTGATGTCAATTCGACCTCCGATGACCTTCAAATAACCTACATGTTCAAGGCCAACTATAGTCTACATCCACTAAGTTGTTTTCAAATCCGACAAAGGTAGGAGGGTAATCGCAAACATCTGGAATATTCCACCCCCGGTGACCTCGCAGAAACTCTTCACCAGCTTACAGCAAGATCACACAAAACTTGACCTAGCAACTGGAATTTGCCGATTCTATCATACAAAAAAAGAAGAAATGGAAACATGTAGCTGATTTCAACCGTTGTGAGAAGAAACAGGAACCCCGATAATACGCTCACAAACTGAATTACATGAACAAACTCATATAAGCACTACACGAATGCCGAATGGTAACTCTCCCAAGCTAAGCGTGTAGTGTAATGAGTGTATAAATATAGTATGTAATTACACTTGGCGGACTTGGGCAACTGAAGATACCTCCTAGCCATAGGTTGAATATTACTACCTCACCAAATCCACTAGGCAGCTGTAGTATTTGATATTTTCACACAACCTCGCTTCGTATTTGATATCTGGCATTAAGACAGTGGCTACATTAACAGTTTTGGCTCGGGGACGAAAAGTTCGTGTCTGGAGCTAGGCCGCTTCTAGGCACTATGTATGGTTGCCTATGATTTCTCTTAGTTGTCTCATATTTTATATGCCAATACAAACTGAGCAGGCTATCTTTTTTTTTTATAGAATTTAATATTTTATAGAGTAGTAGTTCACGATGAGACAGATACACGGATACCCACAATTTGAGAATTGATCAACATTTCAAATGCAGACTTGTATAGATATTGTTCATGAGCATGATATGCATCGTTGTGAAATAAAATTATCCAGGAGGAAGACAAATCCAGTACATTATACTGCTAGGACTGGCTAATGAGTGCGCCGCTCAAGGAAACACGCCAGCTCTTTATAATAATTTAGGCAGGTAACTATAACTGGGTTGGGGGAGATCTGTTTTTCATGTGTGTTCTTGAGCGCTTCATCTCCATTATTCCCATCCTATATATCTCAATCTTGATGTGGTTGATAAGTGGGAATACAAATAAAAAAATACTTTACCATTCACGCCTTGACTTACTCTCGGTGATTATCAGGAGGCATGGTCGTTTGTCAGGATGCATTAAACGTCAGGTCTTGTATTTTATACTTTGTATTCTATTCATGCCTTGTCGGGGTTTTTTCATTATCATTTGAATATCATGATTTTGGGTTGAGCCGTTGAGGACATGAAAGCAGGGATGACTGCGATATTAGTGGTCGATATTTGACAATGTTTTGGTTTAGTGCATCAACCATAAGTGACTGCAGTATGTATTGGTTCATACTTTGCCACTTATTTTGGTTCGTTGCATCGACGCAACGATGACTATGAGGCGTTGTGATCGATATTCAAAAATGTATGTGGTTCGGTACATGAGTGCAGGGGGAGGTGGGGGTGCAGTGCCGTCATATTTAGTCGATATTTCACCATTTGTTGATTCAGTACATTAACCATTCGTGAATAAGTGACTGATAGTGTGTCACTTATTTGGCTCGTTCCATGGATGCAGAGATAACTAAGGTTCAGTATGTGAGCACAGCGTAATCACGGACCGCTATGGGAAGCCGTTTCAACATTTATTCCTGAATTACAGATATCTCTATCCTAATTACATACAGATATCCCTGATTCAATTCCGGATATCTGTCATCACTTTTGGATATCAAAAATGTCCCCAAAATATTTGAGAACATCAGAAATACATTTTGATTAAGTGTTTTTATTCAACCCGTTGCCGGGGAGTTCTCGACAGGAGCAGCGGGGCTCGAAACTAAAGTAGTTGCCCGAGTATTGCGCCGAGTGACCAGGGGGCATCGGGGCGTGGCATCCGCTACGGAATGTCCAGCTGTGGGGCGCTGTCGAGTAAGCGACTGGCCATTGTGGCGCGGAATCTCCGCCTGGCTGATCCCACCTGGTCTCGACGGAGTTATTCCGCAGGCATGCCATCGATGGCGAGTCTATCCCCTCGATAACGTGAACACACACAATTTGGTGTGGTTGAAAGGTAAGGGGTTAAATAGCCGCATTCCTGTGCCATCGAACCCCGTGGGTAGTATTCAGGCCAATGTAACATTGTATTGCCGTACTTGAATGTGAAATATTCAGCAGCGTTCCCATTGAGGTGAATCCATATTAGTAAGCTGACCTATTTCGTGCAGTCAATTATACAGGATAGGATCGACTGTGCTCTTGTGCAACATTGGTTCACTTAGTGAAATTGTATTGACGTATTCCGTTCTCTCATTTTCCAGATCAGTTCCCATGAATTACTGCGCTGTGCCCAAGCTGATCCACTTCACCAACGGTAATTAATTGCTACAAGGATTCTCGAAACCCGAGTATGGATGTGCCATAAACGAAAAGGTTGTTTGAGTTTGAATCTACTAGAGCTGGCAAAGACATAACATTACTAATTCCCGTAGGATATGCACGCCACATCGGAAATGAAATCAATCGAATAGCGTGAAGGAATGAAGAAAGGAGTGCAATAACGAGGATATTGAACAACATCTCATGATTTAATTTGGCGGCCCTTGACTCTGAAATGATGTATTTCCTGCTTGTCATCAGTTAGGCGGACTCTATTCGATAAGGGTCTAGTGCATTTCAATCTCGCAACTTGATGAACGTATCTTGAACGTTTCTTGAATGAAATATAACTGGGGCTTTTGCACAAGTCATTCAACTCTGTAATGAAGCGTCGTATGTATTTATAATCATCAGAATCCGTGTGACAAAAAAAGAATGAATGTTTGTGTTTGATTACTCTACTTCTGTTTGAGACCAGAAATCAATAATACCCGAAGGATATGCACACCACGTCGAAACTGATAATAATTGGATATCGTAGAGAGTTAAATGGATACATATTTCGTCACTATGAATGTGGCGTCGTGCAATAACATGGCGTGAAATGAAGGTCAATATTCTGGGCTCAACGAACATTTCATCACTCTGGGAAGTTTGAGGGATATTGCATGTTGGGATTACTTGTATAGCGCAATCACCATGGCACAAAACTCAATAACCTGGAACTGTGTAACAGGAATTCGTATGAACGTCAGGTTTCTCCGGTATCAACATGAATTGTTATTCCACTACAGCAATAGTATGATTCAATAATAGAACCAGTTATGACATTTCAGTCTCCCAGATGTAACTTATACTAATAGACGTGTGTCAGATTAGCGTTACCACTTTGATAAGCCCCTGACTCTAACCAGCTTCAACATTTCTCAGTTCTGACTGCAGCACTAACTTTATTTCCAATTGCCAACGGTCCAGCAGTGGAAAATGCATGTACATTCCTTCATGTCACATCGATGAAACATACATGAATGTGCGTTAGGAACAATAGGAGTTGGCTCATTGGAAAATGCCCTGCCTCGATGATACTTTGTTGTGATGCAACCCTTACGTGATTGGCTGTTCTCCTCTCACCTACTTGTTGAAGACTCCTCACGCGATCACGTCTCCAGGCGGATAAGGTCCGCGACCTAACATATATACGATGAATGAACACGCCGGGTGCAGTCGACATTGAATTGCGCAAACATAGGCCACGATATATGCCGGCAACTAGGGTGAGCAATTCACTAAAAGTATCACACAGTGTATAATGTTGTACAAACTAGGAAACATTCAAAAATGTCATGACACGTCTGTAATTATTACTTTGACAGAAAGTCTAACTAGAGCATCAGAGATGAAACACCACAATTATGAAAACATGTTAACACAATGTTTTCTTTTTTTGCATCCGGTAGCAATTTCCGGCCGAGCTAGCCACAAACCATACAATTAGGCAAAGTCATGTTTTTCAGTTCACCCACATATAGAAACGCTTGAGAGCCCGAGAGAATAAGTTAACGTTGATTTTACTCTGGAGACGAGGGATATGGCAAACAATCATTGGGCTATCTAACTGGTAATTAATCTGCTTTTGGTGTCAAGTTCATTTCAAACACGACTTTATGTAAACCCTCTCGAGCAAAAGCTGTACATTTCAGTTAACTAAATAACACTACTTGTGTAACGTGTTACAAATAAGTAATATTCCGAATTAATTCTATTATACTGATGTACTAAACCTCCGGAACTAAAACTAAGAAATTGCTCGTGAAATGTACCGGTATGTGGTATCTTCGGCAGCACAACTGCAGTCTGCAGGCTTGATAATAGTAGGTTATAATTATCCTAGGGGAGAGGAA
>JAUOBX010468751.1:0-10307 GCA_032360705.1 Eupentacta quinquesemita
CCAAGCGAGTGTTTTTCTCGTCAAGGCGACTAATTTAAGCTTGTATTATGTGTTTTATTTTTTACGAATCGCTGACTATAACAAGTCATCTGCAGGAACATACAATCAATTCGTGGATATCTAGGAAATACTAGATGTTATCATTAGACTGTAAAGTTATGTCTTTGTATAATATTAATCAGCATTTGATACCCGGTTACCTCCTACTTCGAACTTTCCTTTGAGGTCCTCTCGTGTTAATATATTTGTTTGTAACTTTACCTGACAGGCCACACACGGGGAATTACGCACTACGAATTTTCATTTCGAGTTATTCTCGTCATGGTCGTCTAACATTTGATCGAGTCCATCAAATACCCTGACAACTATTGTTGCATGCAACACAGCAGGGTCTCCTCACAACAGTCGAGCTATTCGTGCGTCATTTCTACCGAACACGTCCTATCCTTATCATTCTCATCATCAGCCCATTATAGGTGACGTAATATACCCTAGCCCGACTATGACCCGATAAGGAACGCATCTGACAAATGACAACAGAGAGGATCACTAACGTTGATCACAAATTATGTTGACTGAAGATTATGGCTGAAGATGATGGTTCAATCTGAAATTAAAGAAACAAGAGATGATAGTGTATAAGCATATGAGCAGAAGAGACCTTGACATTATGCCAGAATATGTATGGAATAGCAAAACAGGTGACAGAACTCTTCAGCTGGTCCCTACGTGGCCCCTAGTCAACAGAGCAGCAATAAACCAGATAACAATACAAAGTAGTCCACGTCAATCATACAACAACGTGTCAATAGTCTATCATTTGAGATGGTCCCTGAATCGAGGAACCCTCTAATCTATAAATGACGTAATATTTTTCGACCAATCAGCGATCGTGGCTATCGACAAAATATGTGGAGTTTAGCCTCACGACAGCACATTTCTTACGAAACCAAGTTGTGTTCAAAACCCACATTTATACTCCCAAACAATTAGGATGCATGAGTGAATGAATAACACAAATTACCTAAGAAGCCTTCATATTACGCTGCCATAACCGTATTTGAATTATATTCAAATGAACAAAACTTATTGGGGGAATTCTGACCGCCTGTGCATCAGAACGTTTCTAAGATCTTAACGACATGCATCAACAATTATAAATAAGTTATTAACGCTAGGCCAAATTTACGGTGCGGCTACACATTTGAACTTAGCAAGACTGCCCACCACTCCAAATAGCAAAACTTAACGGAAATAGATGCACATTTAAATATGGATGCTTAATCAAGTACATAGAGAGGCATAACAAATAATGTTCATACTCACATCATTGGGCGACTTTGGGCTGTCGACTGGGATCCAACGAGAGTTCATTGCAAAAACGGAATGGCACCCTCAATAACAAAAGTTTGTTCTACCCGCAATACCTATTATCATTATGATGATGATGATGATGATGATGATTACTATGATGATTACTATGATGAAGACTATGATGATGAATACTATGATGATGAATATGATGATGATTACAATAATGATTACTATTGATATTACTTTTATTATTATTATTATTATTATTATTATTATTATTATTATTATTATTATTATTATTATTATTATTATTATGTTCAGGCCTATTATTATTATTATTATGATTATGGGCAATCGGCATGTTATCATCGTGTGGAAAATACGCATTTTCGTATATTTGGGCTGATAGCTTGGACTTCAATGTTTAGTGTTGCTATGTGTCGAGTAAGACTTCGTAAATTAACTGGTAATCGATAAGACACATGCATGGGTAAGCAAGTCATGAATAATTATGTCTTACAGCATGGTGATAACAATTTCCATAACCACAGATGTCCTTATCCTGGTACTGGAAATATCCCTCGTTCGTATTGACGTGAAACCAGAATATCAATCATGAAAATGAATGAAATAATCCGTACGGCTGAATGAAAATATAAAATGCTTTGTGATGCTTTAGGAGTTTAATTGGGACAAAAATGTGACTACCGACTTTGCAAATACCATAACCTTTCGACAGAGCCAAGGAATAACTGGCATCAGTTAGTTCAATTCATTGGAGGATCGGCTATTGCTGAGAGACGAATCCACGAAGGTAATATATAAGATATACCACAAGAAAAAGATGGGTAACCAGATGGCAGTTCTGAATCCCAGACATTTACTACAGGCTTCACAATTATATAGCCAATGGACAATATTCCAGCGAGGAGGACAAATGCTTTTATAACACAAGCGTTTTTCTTTATACATCGGAATAAAGAACGCTAGTTTAGTGTTGTTCACCCTGATTCGCTGTCCGTGTTAATTCAATTATAGCCCAGCAACACCCGTGATCAGTTAATCAAATATTTTTCGGAACAAATACTTGGTATGCAACAGAGTATTTGTATTCATCAAGCCTCGTCAGCTCGTGTTATAAATGTTTTTTTATAGGCCTATCTATCGGGGCATTTTGAAGATATGAATAGTTTTTGATGAATACTTATGAATGAACCGTACACAACAGACGAATAATATTTGCGATGTACATATTTCACGGAAAATAAAACGAAGACATTTTCAAATAATCAAGGTAGTAGAGAAGATGAAGCAGATTAGCAGAAGTTATCAAATATCCTATATATCATCATAGTTACTACACGAAGGTGATAATGCCACTCCTGATTTCTATTCCCGCGAGAAATTTTCGTAGAAAAGTAAATAATCATTCCAAGGGGTCAACCATCGGTACTATAGAACAGTTCTCTAGGAAACATAGGATCCGCACATTGCATTTCATGCACATTTTCCGATCCCATAATTTTGGATGAAGATAGAAGACAATTCTTCACCGGGCAATTTTAGCAAGTTATTGCAGATTTTGCTTCTTTTTTAATAGTGATTAGATGAGGAATCCACCATGACACCTTCTGATTGGCGGGACAAAAGCAGTGACGTAGCCAGAGGAGAGCGCGGGAGAGGGGGCGCACTCCCCCATGAAAGTGTCGCCCTCCCAATTGCCCCCCTGGAAATTTGGCAGATTTTTTCTTCTGCAAAATCTCTAGGGACAATCAAAATGTGTCTTCAATTCTACTGTAACCAATCTTTCCACACAAAAATCGAGCTCAGCGCGTATGGTCGGTTACCCTCGAACTTAGTCCTGCATGCGCTAGTTCGTATCGCACTTATATCAAACAATTCGGCTATCAGTTTCCCTCTACATTGGTATGGTGAACAATTATTTGATAGCAACAAATCCTGCCTTCCAAAATGTGGCTTTTACTTAAAACAAGGACAATTGCTACCACAACTTCGACAGTTTGTCGATTCGTCTGAATCCTCCCTCTGAAATATCATCGATTATTTCTCGCATGACCTAAGTAGGTCTAGGCTTATACTGAAGACGGCGGGATGCGATTTTGCACAAAATAACGGAAGATAATTTTGGCATAGGATTGGGCATAGTAGTCGATATCTTGTGCTCTAAAGACCGGAAAAGCATGAAAGTCAGACTTGTCGGTATTTTTTCGTACCTCCCAATTTCATTACTGACATAAAATGGAACAACATTTGTTGATATGTCTGCTGCAAACTCATTTTCGAGCGTTTGTGGAGAACTGCTTAGGAGGGCACGACTCAAAGCATAGGCCCTTTAATTCGACAATTACTGTAAACTTTCCTGCGCTTTTCGTGTGACAGAGTTTTGAAAAAGGCAACTTCGCATTGACTTTGTACAGGGCATGCATTTTCCTTCCCCTTGTGATATCAAAAAACATTGCGTAATAATAGATCTATCCTTATTCTCACTGTCTTATTGGCTGAAATACATATTGGGGGTTGGATTTATTAGTATACTAGTCAAAGTTAATCATAATCTGCAAAGTCATGTTCAGCACGTTCAGCATGTTCAGCATTGACCTTCAAGACATTCCAACTTCTATATGATTGGCCCATACTACAGCGATGAAACACATAACTGCGCAATCAGTAGAGTGGGTCAAACTTCGAAAGGTCAATAACTCCCTTTGGCAACATCGTACAGAGATGTGATTTCATGACGAACCCTGTCTGAGTTATCCTCTAAGGACTTCAGCGGATGGAAACATTTTTTTCTATCGAACCCGATGAACATCATTTGATTACTGTGTGGCATTCTTCCATCGAATGTCTCTGATGTGGAATGCGTCTATAATAATCATTTAGGTTTCTGGACGTTGCTACAGTAAGGCTGGGATTCGCGTCGGACAGAATGTCGAATAATTGAATTGAACAAATGTTTCGGTCTGCTCAACATGTCGAGTAATTTTGGCTTATCCTACGACAAGCTCCCCTCCTGGCTCCGAACACGAAAATCAATCATTTAGACCTAGTCTCTCTTTCTTGGTCATGTAGTCGGACGATGTTTTTTTTCTTCATAGAGACAGGCTGGTATTGCCAAATCCTCCGTAATAATAGTTCACTGTCAACAGTCATGTGTTCGGTTCGTTACACGGCTTGGAGACGGCAATGTTTTCCGACCCAACATTTGTCGATAATCACCTTTCGACAATTCTGGAATAGTAGATCGCCCTCCTTATTCGAGATACCGACTTTGCTCCACATTCCTAGGTACGCAATACGCTGTTTCCCAAAGTTTATCTGAATCGGGAGAAGCCGTAGGCAGTATAAACGCAAGTTGGTAAAAAACCTAACTGCAGTGTGGAAACGCATGAAGTGGCTACTTATCTCATACAGCCTTTATGCGTCCTTGTCTCGAAAAATGAAGGGAATGATAGCGACGCTCCGTTAACATTAATTGGATGAGCTCTAAAATAACTGTAGTCGCTGTACACCGTGCATGGGTATACAGTGGAAAACATATTATTTGTTCTGTAATAATTTTGGGGAGTAAATAGCAAGATTGTTTATATACCATTGAATCATTTGCATCTGGTCAGCCTGTCTATGTGATGTATTTTATATCAGCCAGCTCTTCTGCGTGAACAGGTGAAAGAATTCACAGACAACCTTAGCAGTGTGGCAAACATTCGTGTAAGAGTCTATGTGTCTAACATATAACTAAATTCGTTTGAAATAATCATAATTGTAGCATTGCAGGCTATGTTCGTTCTATAGAATACGTCTTGGTTTCACGAATATGCTCTCAATACTTTGAATAGTTATCCTAACAGCAGTGAGCTGCGTTCAAATGCAAACAATTAACAAAACGATTTAGGTTTCTCATCGTATTTTTCAATCGAAGATTGTATCAAAAGTATTAGTCACGAGCAGGTTTTAGGTAAAGTTATGTACAAACGTACAAACATTGGTAGTATGATAATCTAGACGATAATATAACGGCGACATACGGGTTCTGAATGTATGACATGCTTGCATTTGTGTGCGCCTATCAGCGATACGTTTTCATTGGTTCCGTATGCCTTCATGCTCGCAGTTATCCTAAATTACCAGATAAATGTCTATAATCAATCAATCTTGAAATTTATGAAGCCCCTAAGAAGCAAATAGTATTTTGTACTGAGGGAATAGCACAGGGAAACAACAAATCCACTCGGAGAATTCAAGAAAATCCGTTCAAGTAGCTCCCCGGAATAACTAATGTTCAAAAAACGTAGAGAGTAGCCAGAAACCAGCCGATCTGCAAATTAGAGATTCCATACATGAAGGTACATATTGGTGGATATGTGCATTACTCGGGTGTCGTTTTCAAAATCTCAATCATCCCAGCAGTCTTATGTATATATTTCGTCAACGATAGCAATTTGGACGATTTAATTGAAAAATATGTTAATTCATGTTGTATGGCAGAATTTTGAGGGGAATAGGGCAATACTTTCGTACATTTTCGGCGAAGGGTGTAAAATTCGAGCTTGCTGTTTCAAATTTTCAAATTTCTCTTGCTTCTTATTTGAATTTGATCATTTTCTCGATATGTGTTTTGTTCAGTCATTTTTGCTGGAAATTCCATATTTTCAAGTTCCCAGCTGAGGGCTCGAATAAAACTATTAATTTCCCCTTCACACGATGAACATTGAGACCTCACTCAAGCTGGTAAACTCCACAATGAGTAACCAGATTTCCTGCATATTATTAGAACTTGTATATCGTTTGATACATCATAGTAGGTTTGGAGGAGGAAATTCACCCACGAATAGGGAAAGTTGCCATTTCCCATTAGAGTGGCAGACTCCATGTCCCATCAATAAATAACGCTGTGGAACTTTAAATGAAAAAAAGCTAGTGCTAACACCATTCGGATTATAATATACATCCTAGTTAAATCTTCAATATACAGGTTCACCCCATTTGCCACCTTGCTCAAAGTTTAGATTAATGCAGAATTTCAATTTTAAGTGCCAATGTCTATCTACACGGGGAGCAGCGCTTGGACCGATAATCACATGATTATGCACCAAAACAATTAGCAATCGTGCGTAGCACTCGTCTTTTTTTCCAATTTATGCATCATTTATGTCCCCTTCACATCGGGAAGACTCGAATTTCATGAAATGCCACGATTCTGAGAATGTATGAATTTTAGAACACTTTATAAAAATTATTCCTGGGACACCATTTTCAATAGTCTGAATTATAACAGAACGAGAACGGAATATGCCTTCACACGGGGCATAAATCTGGAAATTAGCAGTTGGTACTCTTATTTGTGACATCACTCGAATGTGCAGTGGCTGCTTCTTCGTTCGGTAAAAGACGGATCAGCTAAAGAATCGGAACGCATCT
Source organism: Eupentacta quinquesemita (assembly GCA_032360705.1). Classification (NCBI taxonomy): domain Eukaryota; kingdom Metazoa; phylum Echinodermata; class Holothuroidea; order Dendrochirotida; family Sclerodactylidae; genus Eupentacta; species Eupentacta quinquesemita. The sequence continues at coordinate 6,757 of JAUOBX010468751.1, forward strand.
TCACCTTCAGCATGTGGAGCCTAATCATTGCCGTATGGTCATATGATGCTGTTCGTATGTAAAATGGAGTGGCTCATGTAGGTGCTGCTCTCTTATACAGGCAGTCAGTTTCTTGACCACAACTGATTCGATTTCCTATACTGGTATAATACGAGTTCATATGCCACCAAAGGTTTATCGAGAAACTATGGCCGTGTTGATCAGAAATAAGCACCGGCAATATATCACCTTCTCATCAGCATCGTTGCATCAACAGTTTGCGGAAAGGGACGAATAACTTTATATAATCTCTTTATATAGTCTCTCATTGCATTTAAGACCGGCGATTACGTCATCAGAGGTCCTAAATGCAATGAGATACCGACGCACCCTCGTTTTTATTCCCATTTATAAACCCAACAAGCTTTGAGTGTTTAACAACGATGAAAAGCCCTTTTTCCATCGGATTCTAAAAGTTCATAATAGAATCTCTCGAACAGCTGGGTGTCGTCACAATTCAATTCGACTAAGTAAAATGGATTATAGTCGGGACAACATCACTTACTGTAGTTTACTTCTACATAATGTATCACCCGCAAGGAATCATATGGTCAATTAGTCCCAGCTCTGACTCTGAGGTTGCAAGTAAATTTGATACGCAGCTAGTATACATCACTTGCTACGAAGATTCAAAGGGGAGACAGATATGGACCGTTACGCTTCGTCCGACTGCACACTATCCCAACTTTACAGTGAACTCTGTATTTCATACTGAAGATAAGGTTTGGAGTCTGTTAGGAATAAAGAACATCCTGTATCGACTGTTTTAAGTGATAAAAACAGTACGAATGTGACGAGGTTCGTTGTGTGGGCTAGGCGTTGTTATACTGTGTTGAACTGTATGCAATAGGCTAGGCGTGTAAATCCACAACACGCTAACCTGCAGTAGGGCCTATATACAGTACTGTTTGCTGTGACGTCATAATGACGACTATTTAAAGCAGGAAACATTCCAGATTTTGAATTCACGCTAGGATAACTGGTACTGTGGTAGGTTGCTATACAATCTCCCTTAACACAATTGTTTGGTAGCAATTCTCGCTAGTTTTCCAGACAAACTGGGCAGAGTTCGGATGGCGATTCGAAACTGGTCTCGGATGGAATCATGTGATCAGCTCAGCCAATCAGATTATAGGAAACCAATTATTGTGTTCATGAATGGCGATTCGGAACTGGTCTGCTCGACTCAGCTCAACCAATCAGATTGCAGGAAACCAATAAAGGTGTCTATATGAATGATCGTTAACAAGCTGTAAACTTGTTCAGTACCCGCATAATATGGACATGTTCCATTCATTTATGTATTCATTCATTCATTCATTCATTCATATATTCATTCATCCATTTATTTATTTATTAGTCAATTTTTGTCATTTTCATTGTTGTAATTAGCTCATCCAAATTCCATAGAGTGGAATTAAACGCCAGGGTGAAATTGCCCAGAATCGTTCAAACCAACGTAATCTTGATAATTATCCTATGTCTGGAAGTATACAACGGAACCTCATCTCAATCAACGAATGATTCCAAATCGATTCAGGCGGAGCGCAGTATCAAGAGGGAATCCCCCTCTCTCAATCTCTCAAAGTTCATCAGATTGCTCTAGGTAAATATTTCGTAAATTAGCGTGTAATTACAAGACCCACTCTCCATGATTCTCAGACGAGGTGGGAGATAAGTTGATCGCCATAGAGTATAATATATCTCTCCTAGCCTGGGGCGACTAGCTATATTTTCGGGATTTTGTTTCAAGTATCTCTGTGGTCAGAAGAAGAGCGGGGCAACGAGAGATGGGTTCGCCAGGGTGGTAAAATATATACGAAACTTATACCGGTTCTCTAGATCGATATAATAAAACTGACACGATACTCCTGGTTTAAGTGCAGCGCACTTAGAATTATTGATACAAACTAGAGGCTCCGCTTCGAGTATTTCCAAGGTAGAATCCTCTTGATCATGTTGACCGAAGAACTTACAAATAAATTATCAGTTATAATTTTCAGGAGTCGATGCCTTATTGATACGATGAATAAAACATGCAATGCCGTAGCGTGTTCAGATACTTGGTGGTCGCGGGGGCAATTTCTTTTTCCCGCCGACTGACTCCCCAAATCCCCCAACTGACTCATTGATTTGACCACAAATATCTGTGTTTTACCATATTTTTCCTAATTTCCCCCGACTGGACCACGTGGTGGGGCCCGAGGCCACCAGTCCCCCTTGCCATGTCCATGCACATGCCACTGATACAGTGTTATTGTTAACATGGCTTCTGAAACTGTCGACCCCTCGGAGGCGATGTACGTAAGTGCATGAGTAAACATTTACTGATATCAAACATAAAAAACAATGAATATATGATACAATAAAAATATATCCATATAGAAGACACTACATAAAAAAATATCTAGTTATGTTATAATTCAAGAGCTTTATACTCGCAGGTAAAAAAGAATCTCTAGAACGTTCAACGCATACGAGAAAAGACTATACAACCTACGAGGAGAGGAATAGTACTCATGAAGAGGATGGTCAGGATCAGTCAAAATGCCCCTTGCAAAATGTATAACTAATTCCTCAATGCATGTCCTCTATTACTCAGGTATGTCGGTGCTCCGACAGTCACCATCTGGGCGACAACTATGCACAGAACTTGTGCTGCAATGCCACCCTGTCTTGCTGCATGTTCAAATCACGTGGTTCGCCTGCAAATGGCTGGCTTGTCACTGAATGAGAAGCACCACCGGCCACTAATCATCGTATACAGCCACTCATTCAGATGGTCCTGTCATCTGATGTTGAAGTATCGTACGCCATATTGACTCCTCCGAACTGGCCTATTTCTTCAAATCCCGTTTCATGTTGAAGCACCATATAGTATCGTCACTGCACCTTGATTTGCGTCCTTCTCCCATACCTAGCAACACTAGATCCGCCGCCTAAGCTGCTATCCTAACTACGAAAAACTGCGAATCACTTCAAGATTTAGAGATCGTTCCAATAGTTGTCCGATAGGGAAAGTGCACTCTCTATGTGGAAAATGATTGTTTTAACAAACATGTCGTACAACTTTTTCCAGAATTCGTCACGATCTATTATTAGGTCCAATCTACTGCTTAGTGCGCAAATCAATGGGGATGGCACAAAAAATGACAAATTTTCTTCTTCGATTCACAACTCGCACATTTTTCATGCAATATGCCCCAATTATACGCATTTGAATGAGCCATAATGTGAAAGTTATTGCAGTCTGAATGCGCGGGGCGCAAATCAATGGACCACCAGACTGATCTTCGTTCCCGGCCTCGAGTGATCGTCATGAAGTATAATATATCTTTCTAGCACGGCTGGGCGATTAGCTATGTCTTCGGGATTTTGTATCGAGTATCCTCGCGACATTGGCACCAGTAATTCATGCATGGTGTGGCGGAAATCAGTGGAAGAAATGATGGGATTGTCAGGAAGATGAAACGTATTTGATACGTATATATACGTATAAGGTTCGATATAAT
>JAUOBX010468862.1:0-10306 GCA_032360705.1 Eupentacta quinquesemita
ATATGTTGCATACTACGCCTCATTGGAGATCAATGGCAATACATGCGAGTGTATTTTTGTTCTCACTCTGTTTGTTAATATATCGCGGTGTTAGAGGTTTCCCGCCAATAGCACCATTGACACTCAGTTGCTCCTAGACTATGTAACGACTGCCATTACGCGTGTTATGCACATAATCAACATCTGTGATAATGTTTTTGTGAATGACATTTTTGATGTTTTATCCACACCTACCCCATGACTTATCAATGGGTCCGTCATACCTTGGACCACTTGACGGTGGTCCCTAATAATATTCACAATATCGAGGTTGAGGCACAAACTGTGAATAATGAATTATCCGTGGTAGTCAATATGATAAGGTGCACTTCAGTTACTGCAATTTCCTCCAGACTCTTTCTAACACGTCCAAGTGTTTGTACAATCAGCCTTCTCCTCCCGATTAATACCAAGGTGTCCAACTATTCCATCGAAGGAGATGCATGCGTTCATTTACTTCCGTCTTGATTTTTTCCTTCAATCTCTCCTTAGTCATGTCCAATGATCAAATTCTTCAGTTATGTTCACTGACTGCTCCAACCAAAAATGAGTATTATGTGGATTAACACGAATGGAACCTCTGAGAACATGGGTCTAACAGTAGTTATCGTAGTAATCCATACTGAAATCGGGACCCCTACTCTCGCAAAAAATGAAACGGTTCAAAATGACTTGAACGTAACAATCAGGAGATATGCCTATAGTTCAAATGTTGATAAACACTCAAACTGCTACATTTAACAGTTTGAATAACTGATTGATGGATGAAAATCGTCTCATTTTACAGTCTATTACTGCTAACACGTTTTAACGAAATGTTTGTTCATTCTATGTGTATAACCAGACACTTTTGCCAGTTGAGTTACTTCACCGTGCTCTAATATGTTGCATACTACGCCACATTGGAGTTCAATGGCTACACATGCGAATAGAATTCTGTTTTTGCTCTGTTTGCCTATATATATCACGTTGTTAGAAGTTTTCCCGCCAATATCACTATGAACAACCAGTGACTTATAGACTGTGTAACAACCGCTATTACACGTATTGAGCGCGTAATCAACATCTACGATAATCAGAATGTGGGCAGCTTACTTGCAGTTTTTCTATGTGGTTATATGACAGCTGTCATGATGATGTTCCGTACGAACTCAGAATCGACAGGGGGTATGAACATGTCCTTTGGTAACACATTGCTCAGACGGAATACATTTGATGAACTTTGCGTGTTTCGTATGTGTATCTGGGAAGCTTGCAACTAATCATGACATTAAAAATGACTTGATCCTCATTTACCGCAGCACGAGGAATGAATACTATTATCTGACCAGGTCCCTCGATCATACAGTGTAGCTCATAACCCAGGGGTCTGCAGATTGGACTGGTCAATAAATGTGGGATTGACTCCCAGGTAGAATCAAATGAATCGGCTCGCCGGATAGCTCGACAAATTGGGAGAGTTCGATTGTCCTTGAACTTACAGTCATCAGGTTACCTCGTGTAGGTAATTCTGGTTGCCAGTGTGTCGCAGCCTACTCAACTGTGATGAGTATCTAGTGTAAGCACTGGGGAAAGGATTTATCATCCCGGCAGCTCTGGCCCGTCGACTGATCTACAATCCTAGACAAAATAGGTGGGACAAAACTGACATCGGCATGAATGTTGGTATAACAGAACGTTATTCAAGACCCCCACTCCCCCCTCTCATGTTGAAGTACATTAATGCATTGTCTCTCAACATTGAACCGAGGGGAGTTGGGGGCAGGAGTTTGTGCCGCATAATTTTGTCTAGGATTGTAGACTTAGTCCTTGAACATGACTTAAGTAATGTTACAGACTTACGGTACCCTCCACATTACACATTACCTCGTGAAGGTATGTGTAACATTGCGTATCGAGTGTTCAGTTTGTGAACTAGACTAGGCCTAGTCCCTTGAACAGAAACTTATGTATGTTACTAACTTACTGTACTGTTAGGCTACAGTTAACTTCCACATTACATTGAATACGTCAGGATAATCTCCATACTGGTACTATGGCCACTGCAGTCCACGGTGCCTTTCAATCATGCTAATCTCAGGCTGAAGATTCTCAGCTCTTGCTATTGACTTATCACGCTGAAGAATAATAAATCACTCGAATGTCAAATTTAATTTCCATTCCAGAATTTCATCATGGCTCTTCGGTGGGGAATATGCAGTGCAGGGAAGATCTCGCACGACTTTGCCTGTGGCCTCAGCACTCTGGACTCATCACTGCATACAATTGGTGCCGTGGCTGCCCGATCTCTGGAGAATGCCAAGGAATTTGCTGAGCTCCATAAGATCCCCACTGCATACGGAAGTTATGAAGAATTGGCAGCTGATGATAACATTGGTAAAAACATAACTGTAGTCTGTAGACTAGAGAGGGGTGGGATGAGAGGGTCAAGTGGCAAGAATTTGAAAATACAACTTTCACAAGAGGACATTTGTAATTCGCATTTTCATTAGATAAAGTGTTGGGCCTCAAGCTGCGTTTACACGGTTGGATTATTTTGATTAAGTGATCACTGCTGGTAGGCCTCTTAGAAGAGGTGGGTCTCAGATCTAGACTTGAATGTGGCGTAGGTGTCGTCTTGATGTTATCGGGAAGCCGGTTCCATACAGTAGTTTGGGTGCATACATGAAGGAGGATCAATTGGCAAAAGAGACACATCATGTCCTTAGTTCAACCAGATGTGAGGATAGAGCTGACAAGCTGAACAGCAGCTTGAAGCATGGTGGGCCAGGTTGTGAAGAAGGTGTGTATTATTGTAAACTAGCATTAGCACCTTAGTTATAGTCGAATCGCTGTTTGACTGGCAACCAATGCGATTCGATTAACTCACTCGTAATAGAATCGTACTTACGCCGGTTGGTAATCAGTCTTGCAGAAGATCTCTGTACAAGTTGTAGCTTGATTGATTCCGATTCCAAAGTCCAAAGTCAAGCTTCAAAGTTACGAGGAAATGAAAGGCAAGTTTTGTAGCTGCATCAGTGGGGAACTTGCAGGATTTGCTGATGTTTAGACATAGTGATTAGTGGTATATTCTGTTGCACCCTACAGTTTATACTAACGTCTCCGTCCAGAAGGCCATTTCACATGTATTATTTTCAGCCACTCCAACAGCATGTGAGCCTGGTTCTGCTGTGGTGCAGTTGACTGGTTGATCGTGGGTTTTCGTCTCCCCTGAATGAAGTTCAGGAGGAGACTCAGTGATCACTATGTCGTGCTTGTGTGTGTCACACTTTCTCATTAGCAGGATTACTCTCAAACCGCACGGATTGTGACAAAACTTCAAGTGTAGCACCTGAGTTGGTCTACACGATCGGATCAGATTTTGGGCACCATAGACCTAAATCAGGTTGGGTAATTAGCCAATTTCATGTAATTTATTGTTCGTCTTGTTAGCAAGATTACGCAAGAACCGTATGAGCTACGAAGATGTAGTTTTAGTTATAGAAGCAGGATGTTAAGTAGATGAACTGATCAGATTTTTATCATGAAATATGCTGATAAGGTACCAAAATTAGCCTAATTTATGCATTTTCTCCAAAGTTTGTCTGATTTCCACGAAACTTGGTGGATATGGTCTACTTTTAGTCCCGAGAAATATGAAAGTGAAGCTGGGGTCACCAGAGGTCATTTGATGAATATCATTCGCAGAATTTCAAAGAGTGTTAGATTGTTATGAAAGCTGGTGAGTGTGGTTCATCCTCGGTCCTAAGAATATCAAAGGTCCAGCGGTCAAAATATCCAGAGGTTATTCAGTGTATCTAATTTGCATAATTTATGCAAAACTCCAAAGTTTGATAGATTGTTTTGGAAGCTATGGAGAATGTAATCTACCCTTGGTGCTGAGAATTTGACAGTTACAGCGGTGGTCACCAGAGGTCGTTCTGATCGCACAACCGGGCGAGTTACTTTTCAGCCATCGATAGTTGGAATGAATTATATATTTGTATATAGTTGCGATGAGTCTCGCCGGTCAGTTTTCTGACCATGGACGGATTCCAAATGCTTCCACTTCTCCAGGTTTTGAGAGAGTGGTCAGATCCTGGTGTACACTGATTCTCTGTCAGATGGGGGCAGGGCTGCAAATACTCTTTGATTTTCAGGGGCTACTTTCCTTGAAATTGACAGGTTAGGCCACTGCCTCCATGTAATTATATGAGAGATGAGGAACAAAGCAGTAGATCAAACAAATGAAATCTCTTTTCAGATGTCATCTACATTGGATCAGTCAACTCGGCCCACAGGGACCTCTGCCTACTCTTCCTGAATCACAATCGGAATGTGATCTGCGAGAAACCACTGTCCCTGAACGTCAAACAAGCCAATGAGATCATCTCTCTGGCAAAAGAGAAGGATGTTTTCTTCATGGAGGTTCGTGATTTACCAAGGGCTGGTATATATATGTAGCTGCTGTATTTCGTTGAGGGACGAGAGTTTTGCATTTTGTGAAATCAGAAAACCGTGGTGCCCCTCAAAAGTCTCCAATAGAACAACATAGTCCCATGACCATTTTAGGCTATTCTAGTCCATTTGGCTGTGCCCTTTGGGATTCTTATTGCGTGCCCTGTGTATATGAATGATAGGGAGAAATGATTTGTTGTTTCAATTACCCACCAACCTGTTAAATAAAACAGGAACAATTGAATCTGATGACTTCACCGATGTAAGAAACTAGATAAGATGTAGGTGTTGCTGTATACCATGCAAATCCCAGATCGATTTCATAGTATGTTACTAACCCAACCTTCATTTCAGGCTGTGTGGAGCAGATTTTTCCCTGTCTACGAGAAGGTCCGTGAAATTATCTCTGGCGGTCAGATTGGTGAGGTTAAGCTGATGAGGGCCAACTTCGTGGAACCAATTTTCAGGAATGGATGGAGAATGAAGAAAGGTTAGGCTTGCAGCGATGCGATTGAAACCTATAACAAAGCATGTGACTGACTCCCTTTTCATTTCAGGCTCTGTGGAGCAGATTTTTCCCTGTCTACGAGAAGGTCCGGGAAATTATCTCCAGTGGACAGATCGGTGGGGTGAAGCTAGTGAGGGCTAACTTCGCGAAACCTGTCCTGAGGAAAGAACGGACATTGAAGAAAGGTTAGGGTTACAGTGGAGCCATTGCAACCTATAATATAGCATGCGACTGACTCAATTTTCATTTCAGGCTGTGTGGACCCGATTTTTCCCCGTCTCCCAAAAGATCCGGGAAATTATCTCCAGTGGCCAGATTGGTGAGGTTAAGCTAGTGAGGGCCAACTTCGCGCTGCCAATCCTAAAGAAAGAACGGACGCTGCAGAAAGGTTAGGCTTCCTTCAAAGGCTAAATGGTAGTGCTGAACATGTCTTTAAGGCAATTAGTTCTTCCATATTGGTATATGAAGAAAATCCAACCCCATCCAGTCCTCATTTCTGGCCTTCTGGGCCATGCTGTTAGAATTTTTAACATGAATTTCATATGCTAGTCACTTGCCCATCGCTTGCTTGCCTATTTCTCACTTGCCATATACTTGTCCATCAAGTGCTTGTAAGCTTTCGTACATTCGTCCTGTCTTTCCTGGGTATTTTAGTGTTTCATTGTGTGTTTCACATATGGCTTTTATTCATTCCATCTTACCATTCATTCTTATCACGTTTATCCCTTTTATCTACGAGCATGTAATTTCCCTTGCTGGAATAATAAAGTATCTATCTATCTATCAAACTATCTTTCTGTCGATGAGATAGTGAAAATGAGGTTGGCTAAATTTTTACGCAATGTTTTATGACATCATACAGGGAATTAAGACCTGCTCAGTATAAAGTCAATGCAAAGGCTGTCATACGAGAAAAAATGTACCTGTTATGAATGACCATTCACATAATTATAGATAGATGCAAGAAATCTTTCAAAGGCTAAATTTTAGTTGCACCTTTCAAATGGAGAAATGAAAAGTCAGTTGATAAATCACTGTGTAAACTCAAATTCAGTTGGTTTTCCCTGTGACACCATCGAACTTCAACCTACTATTGTAGATATCACAAAGACCTTTCCATCTATGCACTCATATTCTTCTTCTTCTTTTTCAGTTTTATTTTATTCCGGCTGTGTCTCCAATCATGGAGGTGGCCGGATTCGCCTTACTCCACCAGCCACGTCTCTCACACCCTCTCAGTCGATTTATAGCATCCCTTTTCTTCAATCCGAACTCCAGCGTCTCCTACTCCACCTGCCTCTTCCATGTCATCTTTGGCCGTCCTCGTTTGCTTGCTCCAGCCTCCTGAAAGTCCAGGGCTTTCCTCAGGACATGATCACCATCTCTCCTCAACACATGACACGGCATGACCATACCATCTCACTCCATTTGCCTTTGCCAACTGGTCAACAGACTCCTCCTATTGACCTAGTGTTTCCCCACCCACTGCATGTCCTGAATATCATCTGTGCACTATTACGAAATACGAGGTGAGTTATTGCTAGTGCTCACTGCTCATCCACTGTCGAAAGGTTTCTCAAACCTAAAGTATCAGTTGAATCGTCCTAACTGAATAGTTCTACAACTGTTGGGATTGTGGTTCATTTTATTCTCTGTTTTGAGCTACTGAACCATTGGTTCTCTAGTTCTCTGTGGTAGCGGAGGTTACTACTTAGACTGCAAAGGATAGAGCCACTCAGAGCGCAAAAGTGGTCGAGCAATATCAGTGACAATTGGCAATACGGAGCTGCACACAATTCATCTCAACATGACATTTCTTTCATCGCGCGATAATTTGTGTCCACACTGCACGCAACATTTCCTCCTATCACAGCCATTGAATTTGTCCTGACCTGCTAGCCATGTGATGTGAAACATCACAGTCATTGGTCACACAGAAAATATCCTGGCATCCCGCGCGATTGAAATTGAAACTTTTTCAACCCAATTTTATAGCGCCGCGATCGCTCGGGCCCCAACTCATTGCGTCACTATTTATCACATGTAGTGTGGACAGTGCCAAGATATAACTTCAACATTCTTATCCTGCCGGGATTAATCGCGTACAGTGCGGACTGCGGATGGGCCTTGGGACTGCAAGAGATAGAGTGGAAGAGTCGTCTGAGCAGAAGAGTGGTCGAGCAGTAACAGTGACGCTTGGCGAAGCGATGGTTCCGGTTTATACTGGGTTCGATTCCCACATTCACCATCAAGCGTTTTTCTCCACGGGTGGCTGTACTCACAGTGACATTTGTGGATTTGGTAATTATGGAGGGTTGTTGTCGGTTAGTTGTCACGTCACGTCAGTCAGCTGCACGCAGTTAATACCGTAATTTAACTTTGGAAATACAGAAACAGAAAGCATCCTCTCCAGAATCTGAGAAGGAGGTTCGTCCAATAGGGATGTAAAAAGGTGGGATTGGTACTGTACATCCCTGCCTCGATAACATCTGAGCACTAGTCGAAAAGAGAAGGCGGGTTATCGCCGGTGCTCATCCATGATCAACGCGTCCAGAGTTTCTTGATGAGCCTTCAGTGGCTTCCTGAACCTGTAGCAATCAAATTAAAGAAGCCTCTGTCTCCCAGGATGGCTTCTTGTCCAGTGTGATGAGTTGGAGTGGATGCCTAATTCCCCTTGGTACAATTGGACAACATAATACTGTGTATTTGTGTAATATTGACTATTGGGGGAGCCAAAACTTAGGTGTGACATTGAAATTCACTTTACAACAAAAGTATGGTCATTTCATTGAAGGATACACACTTTGTGTGTCATTTTCATGCAGTTATAAGTCATATTCTTGTGACAGATTTTTATAAGGGGTCACATCAAAATTCAACCCGCAGTTACCGCCCAGAAAAAAATTACATTTATAAAGAGCTGTCTCCATGGAGTTAAGGAGCTGGCTCCCCCAGCCAAGCCTTCCCACAATTCCCAAATGTATTGACAGTTATATTCCCTGGTCACACTTGTACTAGATAAGCAGCCTATCAACACAATAGAGGCTCAGAAGTTGGGCTATTGATTTACAATTACCAGTCAGGTTATTACTAGTGATCCCAGGGTGTGAATACTGATAGATTTATTGAGGGTGAATTACCTGAGCTTTACTGCACAGTCCAGTGAGCACAAGAGGGCTCAATTCCTTGATGATTAAGCCTTCTGGTAATAGCTCAGTAGCCAGCCTCTCCCTGCTATTGTTCACTAACAAGAGAAACCTTGGCCATTGGGCTGACACAACCCATCAACAGACAAGAAGTAGATACTTGTGGCAGCTGGGGTTGACATCATTATGCATGTGCATATTGGGGGATTATTTCTGCCCCAACCCGCAGTTACTGGAGGTTGAATTTTGATGGGGTCCCTAATGCACATAAAAATGACTGTTCCACTCATGGGTCTGATAGTGGGTCATAGAAGTGATAGCTGCCTAATCTCTTCTTTAACCGAGTGGTTGGTGGAGCATCAGCTTACACCCATTCAGGAGTTCGAATCCCAGTCGGGTCATACCAAAAACTTTTGAAAAATGATATTGCTGCCTTTCGCTGGGTGCCCAGCAGGGGAGGAAGCTCCCGTTCAGGCAGCACTGGCCCCGTAGCAGCTTCCATAGCAGGTGGCCTCTGGCTGAAGTGTCAGTGACTTTAACAGTGATGAAGGTCGCGGGCTCTGATGCTAAGGACTTGTCCGAGTCCTTCACTGATTTTTTGCAAGCGAATATCTTGGTTATCTCACTCATAAGAACACAAAATCAATGTATGGAAAATGCTAACACCACTAAGATAACAGGAATGATGCATCCAACACTTTGACGGAGCATATCTGTGTTTTTGTGTAGCTTAAGCCATGTAGGACCATAAACACACGCCAACAAAATATTAAAGTGTACATTTTGGCTGGTATGCCAAGTTTTTTCAAGGACTTGGGGACTCTACTTGGGACTCGGGACACAAGGACTCGCTCTCAAACTCAACTATATATATATATATACTGCGGCCACATACTTTCTGATTCCAATGAGCGGGAGTTTGTCAGCGTACCGACCATGAGTTGCCTCATGTGTGGGGGACTATTTGTGATGCTATGTGGTAATATGATTCGTGATTTTCCTCAGTGGAGTTTGAGAGAGATTACCCTGCTTCAAAATTAACGATACTTCTAATGTCGGTGTACACTGTTCATTCAGTCTGATCTTCATATGTTTCCTCATGACCTCAACATTGTATCATTAGAATACATTGCATTCAACTGTCAACTGGTGCATTACATTGATTTTCATACAACAAAAATCTGAAGAAACATAGAAAAGAACAAAACATGATCCATTTCCTCTTAGTAGCAATTCTTCAGAAGAGACTCGGATTTTGTCTGAATGGTACGTGCATCCGATAATATCGCAATTGGTTACCTGATTGGTGACTTCGAGGTTGTTGGGGTTGTAGGTAGTGACGCCACTGCTCCCAACAGAGAACAGCCGCTTGTATCTGAGAGAGAATGGACAAGTTATAATTATGACACTTCAGGATCCTTGAATGGTTAATCATCACTCAATGAATGAATGTGTACAGAATAACAATTAGTTACTTATTAATAAATTCACACCCCTAAGGGCAACTATTCAATGCTTTGTCAGAACGATCTATTCGAACATTAAACACATGTCCGCCCAGTGAAGTAATTGAAGTGATACTGCCCTCTATTCTGTGTATTTCATGGATGGATAGGGTGCTCTACCGTGGTCAGGGGTAGCCCCCACTAGGGCTCGAAATAACCAACGGCACTGATGGGCATCAGCGCCCCTGCTGATGGCAGTGGTGCCCTTCAAAAGTATCCTAAAGAACAACAGTGCCATGACCATCCTAGGCGGTTTTAGCCCATATGACCGGGCTCTCTTGGATTCCTATGTCAAGCCCTGCCTCCCCGACCAGCTGTACAGCACTCCTCAAAATGATTTTTTTTTAGGACCCAGGAAGCGATGGGAGTGTCAAAATTGCTGCAGTGTGGTATAAATGCCTCACTCATGTACTACAGCTGGAAAAAGGTAGTATCGAGTTCTGACGCTACAACATTTGGTCTGAAGTCGGTCTCCAGTTTACTGATCACTCGCCCAGTAAATTAGCCCCCACTGTCTTCTCTCTAGCTACAACCCTGGCTGATAGGACTACAATCACTCCCAGCATTCAGTCATTCTGATGTCGTCACAGGTCAAATTCGCTTCATTTTTAAATTTTTACAAACTCTCTCATATTCTGGTGAAAAAGGTTACATTGATTCAGTCTCCCACC
>JAUOBX010468973.1:0-10306 GCA_032360705.1 Eupentacta quinquesemita
TCAACCGCATGACCCTAGCAACGACCCTGACTGTACGTACGCGGGTTGCGGAGGTGTCATCCACCTCGCCACCCTATCGACTTGCATGGCCTAATTTGAGGCGGGCTACCCGCTTTGGCTTCTGGGTGATCTCCTCGCTCCATGAGGATGCTTCCCAACAATACCGGTGTGTGATACTATTCCCGCTTGCGACATTAAACGGAGGGTCGCGTTGTTAGCAGTCCTAGGCTTCCCCCCTTTTATGAGTTGCGACGTTGTACTTGGTATTCTAATGATGACGTCACTGTCGGTGACTCGTGCTCCAAACCCGACTGAAGAGGACTGATGGAGCCTTTCCAGAGATGCCGATGACTACGTCAGACGGAGTCACGATTGCCATGCTAGACCGTTCGGGAGTGCAACCTTGTTGAAGGACGCATGGCTCTGAAGCCAATGCTCCGCAATCAGGGAGGACATGTATATCTTTTCTGCAAGTCGGTGAATAGCGCATGGCTGCAACGGCCTCACAGGACACGGACCATTGAGGTGCTGACTAGTGAATCAGATGTTAGGTCCTGCTGGACTGGGTACTTAGTGGAATTTTGTACGAAGCTGATTGCCCGCGCACGAACATTTGGGTGAATGTTACTGTGGGAACTTCTAACATAGGTTACCTACTATAGGGGAAACTCCAGAGACATTGGAGCAGTAAGAACGTCACTGTTGACGGCATACATACATAGCTACCCTGGGTTGATGGCGAGGTCTTGTAAAAGGTCTTCCTCTTAGTTTGGAACTCTGTAATCATCCTGACTGACTAAACAGAAATTGTTCCCATCGGAAAAGGGAGGATGATGCTAGAGACAACAACTAGTGTCGCTTCCATGGTCGATACTTGGCATAATCTTTGTTATATTGAGCATCAGCGTCCTGAGCCGTCGGGCCTCACTCCAAAAATGACCAATTGTGATTGTATCATGGCAGTCCGTGCCATGTTCGAGATTGGTATATGCTTTTCTGTAGCTTATAAGGACTCCCGCAAGGCGTTCGATTGCGTGTGCATATTACCCTCTGGAGAAAGCTTCGACAGCGCGGTGCATGGTCCGCGATATTTTGTGCATCACTGTCGACGGTGATTCGGAAGTGAGAGCGCTCGAAAGTGTAATGGTAGTCTCCGACTTTCCTGTTGGTAGGCAGGGTTTGCCTAGCTCCTACACTAACTTCCAGATTTGAACTTCGCTGATGATGATGCATTCGCACTCCCTTGTGGATTCCCTAGTGGATGACATTGGAACACTCGGGCTTAGTCAGGGCTTACCCATCGGGGTTTTTACTCATATTCGTTGATCAGAAGTCTACCCATTGAGATAATCTGGCCAATTCCGTGTCAAGCTGTAGCTAAATTACCAACCAGCCCTTCTACGTCATGGTTACGTCATATGACATTGTGAATATGCCCACAATTTTCAGTACATTGTAGGGCACCGAATTTTGCTGAAGTACGGTATATCGATGCTTTGCATATACGTCATTAATACATCACGATGACGTCATGTGATATGGTGGAATGGCTTATGTGATATGTTGGTAACATATTTCGTATGTAAAAACTGAAGTATTATATAATTACTGTACACTAAAGGCTACACAGTCCGCCGAAGAATGTCAATTCCCCCTCGTATACGTAATTATCACGTCATATTGACGTCATATAACATTGTAAATGTGCTCATTTGGTATTTTGGCATCATGTTCCCATAGGTTATTTATATATTTCATGGCTCAAAATGTAGGCTTTCGGCTGTTTTCAGTAGTATACATTGTGGAGCACTGCTGTTTGTTAAAGTATGTTGACGCTCTGTCACATAAGTCATTACTACGTCAAAGTGACGTCACGAGACAAGGGAAATGGTGTTATGGTATGTTAGTATTATTTTTCCGAAGATCATTATTAGATCATTATAAAAACTGAAGTATCAGTGGGTTTACTGTACACTAAAGGGTATACAGTCCGCTAAATTACGTTAATCTCCCCTCGTATACGTAATTGCTACGTCATGGTGACGTCATATGACATTGTGTAGGCTTATGTGTAGTCTGGTATCATGTTTCAATAGGTTGGTAACACATTTTATAGGTAAAAACTGACGTCTAATGGGGTTTACAGTACATTAAAATCTGTTAAGTCTGCTATTTTGAAAATATGCAAATTAACCCCTTTCAAGGAGTCAGATTTGGAGAGTCTTTTTTCCGGGAGATGCTGTGGACCCACTGAGCCACCTGGAGAAGTCTGAACAGGTCTGCTGTGGAGGAATTCAACACACCAAACGTGTAGAATTGGCAAAACACGGTGTAAAATTCACATCAGTAGTTATTAAGTAGAGTGCAATTTTACCTCCCACGCAGTGACTCTACAGTGACCTTTTATTTATGCTGGTGCGGATGCGACGATTTGCTATAAAACGTAGAGCATGCATAGACTAGTAATGTGCGGTATATTCGTTGCACCTGGATTCGGAAAGGTTACACGGAATGAAAAGATCATCCTGAATAAACTAAACGGAATGATAGCGATACGTACCTATGAGGCAGAGAGATCTCCTGAAATATTCATATGATATGATCCTACAACAACACCCGTTTGGGCAGGAGTTGCATACATTTCTCACAACATTCTACCTCATAATCAATGATTCCCTATTGAAAAATATCAGTCTTTGCAAAATTGCGATTTATGAACTCATGTCGCAATCGATATATATGTTTTCCCTCATGGGTGAACATTCGATCGACGGTTGTGAGGGGCTCCGAGTGTCACACAAAGTTGAATTACTCGTCTTCAATGTACACATATTTAAAAGTCTGACAACCTCTCAAGAATATCTCATTGTCTTATAAGAGCCCTGTTGGCCTACGCTCATGATAACCTGAGATGAAGAAGGTATTTGGTTGCAAAATACATGGAAGAAGATGGACGGTAATGAAAGAATCATCTCAATTTGTAATGTATGATATATGAAGGCCCATGGATGTCCAATACAGTTATTCATGGGTGAAATTGTCTCATATTCTCGAAAGTTGAAATGAAATTCCTGCTACGAGGCTTGAAACATGCAGCTGAAAACGCTCGGGAAGTGCGGTTTCCGATTATTTGGGGCTTTGTCAAACTCAAAAATTTCCTCGTGAGGGCATACGCTCCGCGCCCACCTGTGGTATCGCTAGGGCAAATACAGTTATTCGTGTTTCATATGTCTCTTCGAGTTACAGGCATGACATTCCTGCTCAGAGGCTGGGAGCATGCAGCTGAAACGCTCAGGGAGTGCCGTTTCTGACCATCTGGGCCGGGCTTGTATAAAATCCTCAATTGTCCTTGTACACTGCGCGCCGACCTGTAGTGGCGCTAAGGCCCATCACAGTCATTCGTAGTTGGAATGTTTGCATTATTCTAAGAGTTACTAGTCCTAGTTAAAACCTCGAACGAGGGTCCGAGATCACGCCCCCGAACGAGGGTTCCGAGCCCCCGATAAGGGGTGCCTACATTACCCTTACCCACAATGCATATTATAATATATATTATCAGCCATTCGAGGTGAACGGCGCCATTTTACACATTCGTATGCATCACATAGCCTAACGCGTACGAAGCTAGCAATGTTCAAGTTATGTAAGTTAGGATTCCAGCACCAGCCAGCCGGCTGGCGTGTATTCAAAACGGCTTCACATATTATAGGAACTCCCACCGTTCTCGCAACCCAGAGGGAGAGTTTGACCCGTACTGCTGAAATAAGAGAGTGGTTTCGGCAGCGTTAATTAGTGATAGCAAATTACAAATTTGCCGCCCCACTGATCACGTTTTCTGGAGAACTCAAGAAGCCCGTATACACTGTATACTGTAACATGCTTTCCTGTTTTTGTACTTGAATCTTCAAATCAATTTCCGTATTTATTAGGAAAAATCGTAGCGTGAAATAGATCCCAGGTGTCGTACTCATCATCGGACAATTTATGTTTTTTGTTAATTGTCATTATTCCCCAATTTACTGCTAATAGAAGGTAACCTATAAAACAGATATCATTAGGATTTTTCCAAAAATAATATAGGTCCCCAGCGTATAGCTTTCAAGGCTTATATTACTGGAATTGAGGAACATTCATTCCACGTTCATTGTATTGGATAACACTAGCCATTCATAAAACTTCTGATATATGACGCCAACAATTAGATTTGCTATATTTAGCTAATATTATGATGTGCGATATTTCCACCTGTAGATATAATTATACTGCTGGAGGATGGATTTTCCCCGCTAAATAAAACAAGCTGACAATTTATTGCTGTTTTTCGTATATTCATCATTTGTATAAGTTTATGTCCATTACACTTCCAAATATTGAATGAAATGAGTGGTTCGAAATAGACTATTATCGTGATAGGTCCTGTAGTAATTACAACTGAAAGATGAAAAATTATCTGGCCATGAACACCATGCGTTATTCTCACTCCGAATCAGCAACATGTTAAAGTGCCCCAATCGTCCTCTCTTAACTTTCTGTCATAGCCCCTGCCAAATGAGTGACGTCACATTTTCGGAAAGTCGATTTGAATGGAGTGGTTTCCTCAACACTTGTAGTATTATCATATATAGCTCCATAGAATGAATGTTTCCCTGATTATTATTCGATTGAAATCAGTATAAGTATACTTAACAAAGACGAATTTCATCTAGCAATAAAACACGTATTTATGATCTGGTGGGAAACACCCCCAATATTTACATCCACAAAAATAATACATGAATCACAATGTATTGTCCAAGACTCAAAATGTCTAATAGTCAGCTTGGGAAACTATCAATTTGTGAAACACACAGTTACCTTTATAACAGTATGACTGCTGATATGTTCGCTATCAACTAGCCTGTTGGAACAGGCGTTCGATATTGTTCGCCCCGCATCAAGCTCAATGACTAATATGCACACATCTGACCTGCTCGGCCAACCATATACGTAAAACATCATGAGGGCTTTGCCTAAACAAACGTTAATATCAGTCGGATTATATCAACGAGGAACAGCCCCCTCTATTTTGAGTAGTTGCCCAACTGTACAATATCGTCTGCTTTAGCAGGCTATCTTTCAACCAATTAACGAGTAGCCAGAGCCTTCACTCAATCTATGAGTACGTATTATTTTTGGAGAGCTGTGTTCAAATACTCAACAACCTCAACAATTGGGCGAATATTGTCCAACTGTAACAATACATCTCGATGATGAGCCATGGGCATAGCATCGGTTTTGCCAATTGATTAGTCAAATTGTTTACTCAACTTCCTCGGGGTGCTGAATCTCATTAGCTGAATCTCTCGTTCATTCAGTATTCACTCAACTCTAAATAACATTTAGGATTGACGATGCAATATTACAAATGCAGCCAATATTTTTACTCCTTTGTTGTCTGTCAGACGAGAATTGCGACTATATAAACTGCTTGGGTTAAGCTGGAATAGATTATTCAGACGTATAACACTAGGCCAGAATCGCCTACAGGTTTGATGTGGCAGGCATAGTTACACCTGGGAGAGTGGGGGCACGGCGGATCACGGAGCACAGTCAATCTTTTTCTGGAAATTCTAGATAATATTCATGTATACCGCCACCAATCCAACAGAAGCCTTCGAGCATACATTCACATAGAAGCAGAGGTTAACCGGGCAAAGTGAATCAAGTTATTTTAGTTGCGATTCTACGTGAAAACATATTCAGAGACTAGTAACCTTGATTCCAGTAAATGTTAACATAAACACTGGATGCAGAAACAGTCTGGCCTATAAACCATAATAGGTTTCATTTAGCATTTGTAGGTTCTAGTTGTAGGTTGTATTTTCTTACCACCATGACGTATCATCTATTTTGGATGGTTGTGCGCAATAAATGAGAGTACCGATACGTGGTATATTTTATTTGCCAGTTTTCATACATGATTTACTGTGTACCATTGAACGATTCACTCTGCACCAGGCGAGGGCACAGAGAATCAGTTTTTTAAACGACTAATCAATGAATAATTATCTGTTTTTAAATGGGTGATCTAGTTTTCCGCACCTTCCAATAACATAATTGAGAATCGACTCATGTAGGATATTCAGCTATTCATTATCAAACACAGAAGTTGACGTGAAGGGAGTACTCTCTATTAGTTACATGCTCGTATCAAAATTTCGCACAGAACTGCAGTCAAAGGAAGGGCAAAACTATACCTGATGATCAGACGTACGCAGGGCAATTTCTCACAAAACTGACAGTCACACTTTCTGGAAAACAACCAAATGTCAAAATGTCCCTATACTTGTGAGCCTTCATTATGTGGCTGCCACTATTACACGTGAATTCAACCGGCTGAGACCAATGCAGTATGTATCGTCCTAATGATGAGAACTCAAAGTACAAGATTTATGTGGGAGGTGTAGGTTCCGGAAGGGTAGGCATTTGTTAGACAATAGCTTGTGGGGCTTAGGCCAGTTGAATATGTAGCGTTCTAATGATGCATGAGTACCGATTATACATCAATTCAGTGATGTATGTTGAAGGTTATTGTTTTGGTAAGAATGGCCTTTGTAAAACAAATAGGTTTTAGATCGGTCTAAAATTCGACAGGTTACCCAGGACTGCGCTGACGCCGTTCATACACGAAAATGATGTTTACATTTCTGCCCTCAGTTCCATCATTATAAACAGTCGGAACGAAACTATGACAGGTTATATCTGTGCAATTTGTACATCGCCATAGGCTATATTCATAATCGGACCAGACAGAGAGGTCGTTGTAGTGTATAACGCAACTTTGTGATATAAGTTATTGGTTGTATCATTTACTAGCCGGAAGATTTCGATTCCAAATCCATGTCCTTGGGCATGGTGCTCCACCTCGTACCAACCAGGCGTTGTTGGGGACATATGAGTGATATACAGTACATTAGGCGCTAAGTTAGTTGTTGCCACATACTCTACGGGATTGTTGGAAAGCGTACCGCTGCCTATATGATCAGGGTAATATCTTCGAAGAACTTTGAGCATATCGCTGACGTGGTAAAGTGCTATATGAGAAAAGAAAATATATATTAATTACTGACTATTGTTTATGTTGTGTTAGGCTATCACCTAATTCATCAGATTATGCATCGGTTCGTCTGATTTTGAGGGCAACCCTCTCTTCTAATACTTTTTCACTCGACGGTTTTCGTTTGGTTTGTTTGTTGTACACATGTACACATTATCACGATTATCGATCGGTTTTCTTTAACACCTCCATATTTTGAGTCCTGATGTATAGTATGCGGCCTAATAATTGAAGACAACCGTACAACGTCTTGATACGGTAACCTAATTGCAAAATTAGCAGGTATCTAAGGAGCTGGTGCATGAGTTCAGCCCCTTCTTCATTGACAAAATTGCCATACTCAGAGCCAGCGTAGTAAGTGATGGGAAGACTTATACTACACACCAGAGACACAACTCTTCTCTCACATCCAATGTGCCGTCCGCATTGAAGGTCGCCCACGTAACACCACTCCTAAAGGAACCCTGGGCTGGACTCTACCATTCTCCAAAATAACAAACCAGTGTCAAACATTCTATTTATTTGTATCGAAGGTTTCGGAGAAAGTTGTGTCATCCTGTCTAGCGACCGCTTAGCGATAACGGTCTACATGGAACTATGCAATCCGCCCATACAGGAAATATCCCAGCACTGAGACAGCCCTTGTACGAATTCAGAATGGCGTGATGGTTGCTCCTGGAGGTCAGAAAGCGTGTTTGTTGGTTGTACTGGACCTTTCAGCCGCTCTCGATACGGTCGACCACCTCCAACTTCTCAGACCACTTCGTGAATCTATCGTAAAAGGTAAAACTCTACAGTGGATGGGGTCACCGTCATACCTTATTGACCCACAACAAATCGGGCGTCTGTGAAAAGATTGTTCTCACCCTCAGATGCTAGAGTGTGGTGTGCCACAGGGCTTTGTCCTAGGTCTGTGGGTCATGTGCTCTTCACGGTATACATGTCCGCATCGAGTCATCTATGCTTACATGACGTGGAATATCACTCATATGATGATGATTCAAATCTCGCTCTTATGTTCCATCCTAATGATAGTGTATCGGCCAGAGAACAACATATCATCAGTTCGGCAATACTTGTCACAAATGTGTGCTTACAAATGAATGACTCAACGACAGAACTGCTGCTTATATCATCGAAGCTATTCGCCAGAGATATGCAATGCCCAATCATTACGATCGGTGACCATCAGGTGGAGCCTAATGATGTGGCAAGGATCATCGGTGTCCTAATGGACATACACTCCTATCTGGTACATCTGTGTGTCGGTCTGCTCATTACCACCTCCACAATATAGAAAACATCTCACCGGAGAAGCCACAGATCAGTTATTTCATGCTTTCGTAATATCTAAACTGGATTACTATGATGCACTGTTCTAGCTGGACTTCAAGCTAAACAAATCAGACGACCGCAACAGCTCCAGAACATTGCACTACGGATTGTTACACTGCACCCAGTCACATCACCCCAGTTCGTCATGACCTCCGTCGGCTGCCAGTATCTGAACAGATTAGGTCCAAGGTCCTCCCACACGTATTCAAGTGCCAAAACAACATGACACCCTAATACTTGGAAGATCTATTCCGCCCGTATCAGCCAGGAAGAGCTCTGCGGTCTGCTGTTCAGAATCATATATGGAAGTACCAATGGCCAAGAGAAAACAGCCATGGAAACAGGGCAGTCTGTGTGACTAGGCCACGCCTCTGGAACGAGCTGCCAACTGAGCTGAAAACCATATCAACCCTGACAACATTCGAGTCGAAACTTGAAACCTACTTATTCAGACAGTATTACTGCGATATACCCAGTGCAATTAACCCCCTTTCATGTGCTTCATTCCAACACACATTGCTTTATCTGATTTTTTTCCCTCGACTCTTCCAACAATTTTATTGTGTATATTATTCTGTATTGTTGTCTACGTTTTATTGCTGTCAATTTACGTTTTAGAGCATTTTTGCGGGTTCCACGCTCGGTCAAAATAAGTTATTTATTATCATCATTATCATAGTATCGGAAGACTCCAACCGAACTTTCTCTCAACTCTCTCTCATACATGTTCTCGATTATATAGGTGATAGAGCTAACATTTCCGATATCTTTCGACAGTGTATATTAAGCTTTAGTGTGTCAATGTATTCGGAACCGACAACCTGGGATAACATTATCCCTGACCCAGTTGTACCCGCTGACGGGCAATCTGAGAACCTTACAGAGTTTACATCAAATGATTGATCTATCAGATTTCATGCTTGGAGCGTTGGGAGAACCGTCCAAGTCACATCATAGGGTTCGCCACAGTTTCTTATAATGAGGGAGACGTATTACCCTTCAGCCATTATCACGAGAGACGTTTGGCACGCAGTTCGTCTAATAGAGTGTGGCTGCTACTCGCGCCTCGAGTCATCTCATAGACCAAGCCACCCAATAGAACTAGGAGCAATCGAGCTAGTGGAGGTGGAAAACATCTAGGCTGCTACTATTACACTATCTATGTCATGCCATCAACTACAATAGAACGTTGTTACACGGTCAAACATTATTCCATTCAAAACGAAGAATGGATTCACGCTGATATGGTCAACAAAAATAGAGAAATAAGTACAAGAAATACATATACGAATAGCGGAAGGGTAGCAATAAAAGACAGTGTACACAAATGCAACTGATGAAAAAATCAACAAAAATGACAAGAATTTACCTCACAAATAAAACGAAATCTCAGCACTATAAAGAGTGGAAACAATTAAAAAAATACAGAAGAAGATACACACTATAACTAGCGAGGGAAGTTAAAAATGAACAATGAACATGCAGAGTAAGTGTTGATCTGTGTCGTCCCCTGGTGACAGAGAGACGGATGTAGGCCCTAATGACCACAAATTATATTCAACAAATGTTCAACTAATTCCTAGCAACTACATTGATATTTTTTTTATCTGCATGTGAGGTACAACTTTTGAATTGACTTTGTATCACATGGCGCCCCATGCCTTTTTATAAGAGCACCCTGGTTCTGCCCCCCTATATAACGTTAACTATAAGCAGTCTACCTGGTGTGTAATGAGGAAAATGATTATGTAACGGAGCATCACACACGCGCAGAACATGGATATTGTATCCGTGTCTCCGTATCTTTGTGTTCTCCTTCTATCTATTTGTTCTTTGCTATGATTCATGCCTCGTCTGATGTGTTTTCACATCTTC
>JAUOBX010469306.1:0-10305 GCA_032360705.1 Eupentacta quinquesemita
CACTGTGAAGACCCACGACAAGCCGGACTGCTCGTATTGCCAAACATCACTGATACCGCTCGGCAACTATTCCGCGTTGAATAACGTATGTTAGCCAACGATTGACATCACTAATATATCAGTTGTGCCAACACTCTCTGTGCAACGACCTCGGAACAAGATTCCCGCTCGTCTCAGTTCAAACGTCACATTATAAAACTCATTTTGAACCGCTCTCATTAAAGTAAACATTCTAAGTACCGTAAATGGCTCTAGCATTTACGAAATTGTCACAGATTGATTGAGAGCGCATTGATTACTATTGACGTCATGGTACTATTAATAAAATGTCGGAACAAAAACGTGTGTTTTATGAGTAGTTCATTCAATTTATCATTTTTCCAGATGATAGGATGTTATTAGGTTCGAGTGTAGGAAAAAAAATAGTAATACGAACTAATGGATGGATTAACCTTTTTCCAAAAACGAATCACGGAGTGAAAACCGGCTCCGTGAGTGTGTAAAAACGCGGATTACCTTTGATGAATATATTCAGGTGACATCAACTGTTGGCCTGTTATTCTTCAGCTGATTTTATTCCTCAACTAGTCTGTTGGTTTATGAATCCAAATTCCCTAAAAGGGATTGCTAGTTTGAATCTTCAAGAGACATCATCAAGCAGTTTGTAGTTTGAAAATGAGCTGATAATCATTCAACACCAATATGGAGTCAATCAAATAAGGAATAATGTGACTGTAGAGAATGGAAGTATTCTATGGCTACATACCGTCATAATATATATATATATATATATATATATATGATTTGAACGATGGTAGCAAGTTGGTTCTATTGAAAATAGTTATCATTCAACGTTGTTTATATGACAGTAATAGCTTCGATCACCACCATGAACCCACCACTTCTGTCCACTCAGACAGAGATAATAATCAAACATGATTTGTGTAGCATAGGTTACCCCCGTCAGTGAAAGACAGGCTGTAAGAATTTGTAGTTCCCTTTCAGTGTAGGCTTGCTTTTCAATGTTTGATTTCGTCGTCATTTGGGTTGCTTTCATCTTGAGTTAGCAACTGAATAAACAAAGTATACGACTTCAATGGTTTCAGAGACAAGGCCAAGTAGAACACGACCACCAAATTGATATACAGGCTCAAGCATACAATTCAAGCTGGTTCATGGTCGCACCTAAATTAATTTGTAGATATAATTTGAAATATGATGATTTCAAGGACGCTACTCTCGAAACTAATCACTAATATAATGATGTGCAGGTTAGGACATGTGTCCAGAAATATAATGAGAACCTTCAAAATATGAATCTCCGCGATGGGAAGCCAAATATAACATTCTCGAATTGAATGGTGCTTATATTCAACTACATTAATTGTTCCAGCCTGCGGGTAAACGAATCCATCGTTTGAACAATTATTGAGATATTTAATTGAACGTCATATTAACACGCCACAACAAAAGATGCTATTATTCAATATTTGCTTCAGCAATTTTCAGTCATTATTCTGAGCAAATCAGATTGTCTGGGCAATTTAATTTTTGTTGAACATGTGATTGAAAGAGCAAAGGCACAGATCGTGTGACATCTCAATTTGAAGCCAAAATATTGTTATTGACGATTTTATAAATATTATAATATTTGCACTAATTTAGGTCACACGGAATTTATCCAACTGATTTTAGGGAAACACGACATTCCATTCTTCCAGATTAGTTTGTTTCCTGGTTAGATACTAACTCTGTGCGATTCTTATACATTCATATATACTGTTTGAATACCTGGAATGAATACCATAGGGAAAATGCAAGTGATGTGGTTTTCTCACCTGGTATTATACCTCTGTTGGGGGCTGGGATATTACGAGACATAACCAACTAATTAACGTACCTGCAATCGGTTTGTAACAGTCAATGAAATATATGTATACATGTATATGTTGTTATATATGTTATCCAATCAGCGGCACCAAAATAAGGTACTTTAACAAATTCTCCATCACCAAGATCGCACTTTTGTTATTTTGGCCTCGAATATTAAATCGGCGTGAATAATACTGTATACCATCAGTGGAGAATACAAGTCAAAATAGTACCAATACAGGTGTCATTTGTTAACATCACTAATTTCTCGCATCACCGGGGTAAAACGTCATTTTCGCCACATTCGACAGAATGACCGCATTTTCGTGATCATATATTCCGTCTAGATAGTAATTTAGGCAATGTTCCTTAACAGGAAACAGAAACAATTACGGTCATAAGGTAAGCATTACTAAGGCATACAAAGAAATGAGGGGGGGAACTGACCAGCAAACCGATGTCTAGTATACCGTTGCTCTGCAGCTTGGGCATCTGCAACAAACCTAAGACCATGGGGTTCCAGACACGGAAGAACTGCAGCTAAGCAATATCAACAGGACTTATGGTTGAAGGGTGTCGTAAAATGTCCTAACACATGTACAAAGCTAGTCAAACACAGAGGAGGGCATGAATACACTTTGAGCTGAGAATAGGGAAAAGACGAGGAAGACGAAACAGAACGATGAAGACGAGGAATATATGAATGAATGTTGATGATATGCGGGTTCAATTCTCACGGCTCACCAAGGACTGAACCATGTCCATGTTGATCAAAAGCATGGATGAGTAAAGTTCATCAGGACCTGATAACACTTTTTATTATTGCAAGTATCCCGAGACAACCTTCACAATGACCTAGTCCACTGCGAAACAACATAATCGGAATGGTGATATGCCGTTCATCACAGCTACTCCCTCTCCCACTTAGAGAACAACTGGGGTTTATCACAACTAGTTAGCAGCTCCAATTGTTGTGTCATTAGCAACACCACGATATTGTCTTCAGTATGGGGAATTAGGTATTGTTTCTATTATATACTCATTAAATCGATGATAGAGGCTGATTGGAGGAGCTGATTCATCTGGTAGTGGAGCCTTCCAGGCTGACCATATATGGTGTGCCGTGGTTTCAGTCAGTATTGTGTGGTATTGTTTTAAATTACTTAGCCGAGGTAGGATACGATATATATGAAAAAAAACGCTTGTAATCGCGGAGAGACGTTCTTTCCGTACATAGACGTTCCATGTTGACTGTTGAGTTGATGTTAATCATACTATAGGCTACGCATGGCTTGAGAACTTATGGAACCTCTTTCACGCTGCGAAGAGAACCATGTTCCGTTCTTACCTTTCATTTATGTGTCCCAAAATTACAACATATATTTCAAAACTTCTTATTACATATTCGACTTGGGAATTAGAGACCTGGTATCAGAATGATGTCTACTTAGTCCAGCTGGGCCACTTTGATCAGGATGTTATACTGCATTCATGAAGGGAACTAATTGAACCTGATTACCGAACGGAACGATCAAACGAGAGTGAATCGAAATGATGTAGAATAAATATCGGAATTGCTTAATAAACTGTCGCGATAGATTACAACAGTTATGGAAGTATTATCGGACAAAAGTATCAAACGAACTGTACGAAAAAGGTGACAGAATGATTGTCGAAAATGACATTCATTGAATTACGGAGCGGGATTGACGAAGATTATTTGGATTTATCATAAAAAAAACTTCAGAATATTGAACTGGAATCTAAGAGTAAATTATATAGGGAACCTGAACGGGTTATAAGACTAATGGAGGAGTGAAACTGGTGATGCTTTCTGATCATAAGTTATTTTGATCATTAGCTAAGCACATGAATAGTAATTTCTACACAATTAGAGTAATTTTCAACAGCAATTAAATACAAGCGAATTACAACATATTTTTAGGTGGTATTTGTTTCCTGAGTGTTTCCTGATGCGAATCAGTTGGGTGGAATTTCAAGTCTACAGATTAATAATGACTTGCAATAAATTAGCAAAACTCTATTCGTTGCTGTTCCAATTATTCGTTGCGCTGACCCTGGTCTGTGGGGGGAACCAGTGACGGGGATACCCAGAACCCAGGAATACGTCTGACATTAATAGCGTCACTATACTTCCGCTTCACCGATCTTTCGCTCATTCTATATGCAAGATATCTCATCCCTCATGAAATCAAATTTGGGAATGGGTACCCACTTACCCATTCTTGTAGATTATCAGTATTATGTAATTGTATCATTCCGACAAAACTTCAGAAATAGACGTGGCTAAGTTCTAATTTCCTGTCACATTTTGCATGCATCAAGTACACACAGTAATAGAAATAAACAATATGTCGAGTACGCGTATTTGAGAACGTGATTGCACAAGGTCTCACTATAAGTGATGCGAAGGCCAGTTGAATGGCGCAGATCTACCCTCGGGTGATATTTGTCCTTAATAGCCTATATATAGTTCACATCATACCGGTACGTATTCTCGATAAACACTCGAAGATAACAAGGAGAGCCGTAGGCTCTCAACTTGTTATAATAAACGAAAATATCGACAAATTTGATAAATAAATTGAGAAAGTCATCATCACCCATCTGTATACAACTACACATGAACTCCATATTGTATTATTTACAAGAAATACAAAACAGAAGAGAGGGCGACAGGAATAACCATGAATCGCATTAATTAACAACAACGTGAACACAGTTGAAAAGAACGACATGTTTCAACCTATGTCATGAGCTATCACTTTTCACTTTTTGAATTATCCTCTTAAATATAATGTGTATTTTCAGATATTTGCAATCTTGTTTCAGTGCGTTTCATATTCTTGTCTTACTTTCACGGTTTCTATGAATTCACAAGTTCTATCTGCCTATACTACATACATTTTTCACTCTGCCACAGTTTATATTTATGGCTTGTCAGGACATTATATTGTAACTTCATACGTCTTCCCAACTCGTTATTATTCGTTCATAGGAACTCCTGTGTTTACATAATTCGCATCGTATTTTGTACAATTGGTTGGATAAATCTATTCAACCATCTATCCTCCATCTATCCATCATTGGTCGCGTCACCTTCACGAAACAACGATTGGGACTGGGATATGTTGATAACATGCACCGAAACATTATGATTACAAATCGTATCAACTTTAGTCATCCTTAACTGCAAATATGTACTTAATCCTTCCGTTGTTCCCGAAAATAATTCATCGTATCATTTCACAACAGTGCACAAATGTAGGTTGTTTGTCATTGTGACCACTGACTGACTGAGTACCAAATTTTGTCAACGTAAAATGTTGGCAATGGAATGGTTCCGAATGTTGTCAATAGTTATACTGTTAGCTAGTGAATTCAATAATCGAACAGCGAGAGCTAGATACAGACAGCGTCCGATTTTCTATTGTGCTTAGATGTAAGCGTCCATCAACATTAATGATGTGAAGATGTTTTGGTGGTTCCAAGGGAAATCCAATGGAAAGCTTTCAATCGTCGTTGTTTCAATTAGCAGCGAGAAGCCTGGAGCAATTGATTCAGTCATACTGTGCCCGTTGAATCCCGTGCGGAAGTGGTGATAATCCCACACGTACTTCACATGGTGTTTATTAGGTGGAAAACACGCCTACAAAATCCTACTGTTCCAAAAAAATTAGAGCCGTGTGTTTCAATTCTTGACCAAAACCCATGACCCTCCCGTAAGCCGATTTCATTGACCCATAATGAATTGATGGACTGCAAGGGTTCATGTTTATTGTAATTTGAATTCTAGGAGGGAGCAACACATTTTAATTTGAATTAAAAACTCTCTGACTGAATACATGTGCTGTAGGATAGTATTCTCGAGAAGTGATGATTCTGGCCATCTGCCCAGTTTCCAAATGTTTCTTTCTATTCTGTGCCAACCAATGGTGATACCATGTTAGATAGTGTACACAACCCACCCCGTCCTCCAACCGAAATCCAGGGTCGAAGGGATTGCGAGACAATTTGAAATGTGGCTTCGGTTCCGTCAATGGTATGCATTGTTTCATCTCATTTATATGTGGAGAATGGATGTAAAATTGTTTGTCAATGGATTAGGTCATTCACTGGACTACTTGAGGATGCCCATAGTTCGTGTGACCAGTGATGTGTCTAGGCAATTATTGAACCCGAGTTGTGTTGGTGGGAACACACAAGAGGGAAGGGTTTAAAATATGTATGTCGTTGAAATGAACTGTGTAATTTACGAATTGATGGAGGTGATATCTTCGTGAGAGACCAGGGCGAATGTGAAGCTGTACGGAAATCCTTGAATGGGCAGTTAGGCAAACCATACATAATTTGCTGGGACAGGAAAAAAGAGCAGTCGAGAGTATTTTAATAGGAAATATTCAAGTAAATGTTAAAGATATGGCAGGGGGATGGGGTGGTGTAGGGGGGGGGGAGATACATGATACTGATTATAATGATAATAACAATAATAATAATAATAATAACAATAATATATCGCACTTTGTATAGCCCTCTACTAGGTCACTGACGTGCCCGAAGCGTTACACAGACATCAATTCTAGTGAGGTACAATGACAGCCTGTAGGAATATGTCAGGTGAAATAGTCACTACTGGAATGCAGGCAAAGTCAGCACTCGGATTTGGGGGAACATATTTGAGTAGATAAAGATATCCGCTCACTTTTCTCACACTGTATAAATGGGCAGCATGGACACCCCTGGATGATTCAACCCCAGTTTCTGTAATTTTTCATGTTGGCTGTTCCGTTCTCCCAGCCCCAATGACATTGTCATTTTACCTCGCAAAATTGTTCATCCAGACTTGTTTTCTTATGTCACTCATTCCTGTCATTTATATTAGAGTCGTTGCTGATTAATGCGCTTCTGTTTTGGGGGGTCGCCCTCAATATCCGACTTTCGGTTAGTATTTCGGCTGAAAAAAATACAGAATGCATATGTAGGCAAACTGATGTCTATCTATAAACATATTAAACATTAGGTAGCACACTTGACACAACTTCCTCAATTTGCTCATCAAACTCAGGAATCTACGTCATTCTTTTTTCATTATTATTGAGTGTTTCCAGAAAGACGTGTGATGTAATATGTATGCCAAGTACACACCTAAAGTCAAATATCACCCGAGGGTATAGTCAGCGTCGATCAACTGCCATTTGCATAAATGGTGGAAAGGGCCTTGTGCAATCATGTTCACAAATACTCGCATTTGTCGGATTGTTGATGACATATAGTGCGAAGACGTGCATACTTGATTTATTCTAGTTATAACCGGAAATTGAATATTGGAGAAGCCCATTCTTTGTTTGAAATCATCAATATGTTACTATTCCGTACATCGTAGACATACTTTTGACCGAGTGAACAGCGGACCCATTGTTCTGAACTTATGCTATTCACAAGGATTTCAGACTTTACAGTTATACCCGAACTTTAGTCCCCCTCGTCTCACAACTTCCCAAGAAGCTATAATATCATGTATGGCAACAATATCCCTTCTAATTATCTTAAAATCTGTTTGAGGAGGGTTCCTGAATGTATTCATCAAATACATTTTGCCATAGTACGATAAACTCAGTAATACAAACATCTCCATCGATTTTTATAATTATGCATGAGCATATAAACATGTAAAATTAGCAGTGACTTGGGAACAAAGATCTGGTAATTCAAGTACCCAAGATATAAGAGACGCGTATTGACTCTTTTTCCAATTATTACGCAGGCGAAGCAACATTCCTGTGAATATAAATGTTTGACGACATGCCTAATTACATGTTTTCTCTTCCTCTCTCAAATCGTCGTATCTCCCACTGTCTAAAAAGGAGCAGAAATGTATATATTTTTATTCTCGTATTATCTCAGCGTATGACTTCAATCGGAATGACTCTCCATGGCGATCACTTCCCACATAGGCTTCACAATATTTTGAAAATAACAGTGGGCATGACATTTATTTTAATATATATGAACACTCGGAAATCATAGAGCGATGGACGAGAAATATGAAACGCATACGATATTTCCATAACGCTAAAATAATGGGATTTGGTGACTAGGTGGGCAACCCCGACCAAGATTATGTATATCATTGATATATTTGAATGCTACGGGTTCAGAAAGCCACTGAGGATTCATCGATGAACCCTGGCTGTGTTGACCGTGGAAAAGCCCCGGCGATAACTCGCCTTCTCTTTTCGACTAGTATTCCGTGAGTGCCACTATACCAGCACTTGAAAAACAGCGA
Organism: Eupentacta quinquesemita; assembly: GCA_032360705.1. Classification (NCBI taxonomy): domain Eukaryota; kingdom Metazoa; phylum Echinodermata; class Holothuroidea; order Dendrochirotida; family Sclerodactylidae; genus Eupentacta; species Eupentacta quinquesemita. The sequence goes on from JAUOBX010469306.1 coordinate 8,180, forward strand.
CACGACACCCTATGGTTGGTGTAAAGGGGTACTTAGCCAAAATTGAAGTTATGCGGTATGAACGTTGACATATCAGCACAATGTTTGAATTTACCCGGAAAATGTTATGAAAAGGGGCGCGAAGGTCTGGAGTGCAGGCATCTGCGCGAATCATCTACGTATGATTTCAATCTTAGTTTCACATTTGATGTTCCTCCTGTTGGATATGTTTGAACTTTCGCTATATATTTATGGCACACGAGCATGTCAGTGACCAAAGTGACCAGGTTATGAATGATGTGACGAAAATGTGAAAATAGATGAATGATGGTCCCAAGGTAACAACGTTGCAGTGGTGTTTGCATATGAGCCTCGGGGCTGGTTCCGACTACACCACTGTAAAAGTTGCATTCTACACATCAAGGTTGTGACCGGTGACCAACAAGAACAGTGTGGGAAGGCAGAAAGATGAATAGTTGAAGCGCGAGTCAAGGGAAATCGTAGCATATACTGGCGTGTGATACGCAATGTTGTGTCCGACACCGGCAAGTCCGACACCAACACCGACACCACTGCCTCCGACACCAACACCGACACCATCACCGGTGTCGGTGTTAGGCATAGTACATCATGCTACACTGTGACAAATGACATATTTTAACATTTCCACTGACTTTGACCATCAGCCTCGCAGCCAAATGCTGTCCGCGGCGTTTGCTGAGGTGGTGACTTTGTATCATTGTTCGTTCATAATATACGATATTATCAATCTTGGGTACATTTAAAACGAATCGCAAAAGTGACTGTATATTTGCAATATAATTTTGCTATCAATGATAACAGTATCGTATCTTTGTCCTATTATTAGCCGGTGAAAAGTAATCAGGAGCTATGTGTTACATCACTGCCCCATTCCAGGGTCATCTAAGGCAGCTAACTATGTTTTAGTCACTTGAGTCAACCGTCATATCGGGGGTGGAGGCTGGCCAGCATTGCATTGTAACATTTTACGCTATGACACCAACACCAACACCAACACCAACACCGACACCAGTCCACCATGGTGTCGACACCGGTGTTAACACCAATACCGGTGTCGGCGTGCACAACACTGGTGATACGGACAATAATGTGCGTTAATAGGTTATTCGAAATAGCCTGCATTCTGAAACAAATCCCTCTTCAAGTGATTCGTTCCAAACCCAGTCGCACCACCTCAATGTGGAACTAATATAATGCATAATGCCTTCTCGCTTGGTGCCCATGCATGAGATAGTTGCGAAGACGAGGGGTTAAACAATACTCGATTATGATGTCTGCGTATTTTGAAGTCACAATTAATCGGATAATTCGTAGTTTTCAATCAATTTCCAGATTTGCTTTCTTTCGTGTGGAACTTCGGCAAGCATTCAATATACTGTTCCAAAGTTATTTTCATCAACAGCGTTATTGCTCCTCCTACTCGATGACAATTCTGGCATTTTCCCCACTAGCAGCAATTGAGCCTATATTGCAATCATGTGAGAGAGAATTGACGAATGTCAAGTTTTAATGAATATTTCATGACAATTGTCATATCTGTTTTGCTATTTGAAAAAATGCAGATGGCGAAAGCGGGGACGTTTCATCTTTCGTGTGAAGCTCTCCGGCAATTTAATGAACGCCCTCCTTATCTCAGTTTATTGGTCGAAGAGAACACGCGTGTTGTCCATATTACGCAAGCCGTTGAATAAGCGGGATAAGCGATGATATAAAAGACTCGCGGGGGAAGCATTGGTATTACTATTGCTCACAGACGGCGACCAAGTCAAGAACAGGCGGCGGATTTTCTTTTCTCGCTGAGAAGCTCCCCGTCAGATAATTCGGAGCGAGCCTCGGAGTTTCTTTTTCCTCATGGCGAACGTCAGTCTGTTTCTGTTACTGTCGCTGATATCCAAACAGTTGATACTTTCTCCTGCCCATGCAAGTAGGGTCAGGGGGATCGTTGATAAGGATCTTAGAATAATTTGGGAGAGAATTATTCGTGAAGAGAAGAACAAAATCGATAATCGTTACCGTGAGAATTGGAATGCCAAAATCATTATGAAAGAAATATATGAATGGTCATTTTCAATACTTCTCATGTTTTCCGTATATTGAATTGTCAA